>JANSVB020000195.1:3964388-3977778 GCA_025504935.2 Erythroxylum haughtii
TTTGCATTTAATACTTCTGTTATACAGTTGTGGTTTAATGCAAAACATAAAGATACAACTTTCTTGTCATATGGTTTGTATAAAATATGTCTTATCCCTAATTAGATATATACTTCTTCGTATCATGCTAAACAAGGTATGAAGGACCTGATGAATGAGAAGTCATATATGGTGTGACATAAAAGTTTAAGCCACATTTCCAGAGCTAGGATTGGAAGATTGATCAGAGAAAGCAATTTCCAAATCTAGATTAAGATGATCTGGACCATATGCTGACCATCATAGGGGTAAGTTGACTAATAAGGACACCGGGGTCGACTTATACTTGTAACTTGTTGAGTTTGATACATAAAGATTTCAGTAGACCTCATATAATTGCATTGTGCAATTATAAAAGTATTCTGATATTTCTTGATGATTATTCTCATCAAAGTCATGCGTTCTTGCTTAAAGTCTGAAGAAAAATTCTTGATGATATTTCTTGATGAACCAGTTAGGAAAATTCATCAAGATAGTCAGATTTGACCGTGGAGGAGAATATCATGGCAAACATGATGTTTCAGGACTTTAAAAGGTTCGTTTGCCAGATATATAGAGTCAGTTGGAATAGTGACTTAGTTCATTATGCCGAGTAGTTCTGAGCAAAATGGTGTTTTGCCGAAAGGCATAGCTCCACCCTGAAGGACTTAAAGAAGTCAATGCAGAGCAGGACTAATCTACCTATCTAGAAGTTGAAGAACTCAGCCTTACGCATAATTGTGTAAAGGGCTGCCCTATTGAGATGGGATAATCCTTATAAAGAAAGATTGCATACTCGTTCCTTTCATTGCTGTTTAGTAAAATATCTCAACCACTTAGGGCTACAGATTTTACTGTAGATAAGGATGGACCAGAATAGTGGGATTACAAGCAGCTAAGTTTCTGGAATACCATGTCTATGATGATGGTGGGTCTTTTGACCTTTCGGATGATAGTAGGGCAGATACTACGGTTATCCCGTACCCGCTACTCATACAGCTAGATCTGGTAGATCTAGATCTTTGTACTATACCTGTACAGAAGCAAGAACCCATACCTGTGCACATAGAGGGATTCCTGGGAGTGCAAGATCTAATAAGGTTAAGTAAATCCACTAGATTAAGACGACCTACTATCCCATCTGAAAACATAGTCTGTCAGGTGTACTGGACTATGTTATTAGACATATTACAGATCCAGTTACTTTTATAGAAGCTATTTTTGGACCGAATGCGGATGTGTGGTGGGTTGCGATGAATGATGAGATGCAAGCCATGAAACATAGTAAGGTCTAGGAGCTAGTTGATTTGAATCAGGAATTGCAAGCTTGTCAGTTGTAAATAAAGTTTGAGACCTAAAGGATCTTATGAGCTTGCTCAATTGCATAAAGGTTCACTTAGGGAAAAAAGGCTGACTTTGTGTTACCTTTTCTCTCGTATCCTCGTAGGATACATTTTGAGTGATAAGCGATTGTAACTTATGATGATACAGAGTTACATCAGTTAGTTGTCATAACCATCTTCCTGAGTAAAAACCTTTATGAAATGGTCTATATGGTACAATCTGTAGGGTCCCAGGATCCAGACAGTATTAACATGGTTTGCGAGTTATGCAAATCAATGTATGGGTTATAATAAACCTCCTAAAGGTGATACCTTACAATTGGTGAGGTTATGGTCTCTTCTGGCTTCACGAAAAATAAAGTCAAAAGATGCCTGTACTATGTAGTTGAGGGGAGCAATTTTATCTTCCTATCACTGCTTGAGGATGGTAAATTGTTCACATCAAGTCACTTGATCATGTTGTATGAGGATAAACAACTTTTGGTCAAGAACCTTGACATGAGGACCTTAGTATAGCATCTGTTGTCCTAGGTATTTGGATTCACCAGGACATATCTCAACACTCAACAGATCTCTCAAAGAATGCATACATTAAGTATGTGTTACAAAGGTTTAATACGGTTGACAGTAAACCTATCGTAACACCTGTCTCTCACGGTGAAAAATAATATTTGGTACAGTACCTGAAGAATAAAGTGAAGAGAGAGATTATAAGGAATGTTTCGTATTCTAGTAAGGTGGATAGGTAATGTATGCTTGGCTATGTACTAAATAGGACATTGCATTTACTGTTTGACTGTTTGGTCAATATCTAGTTAATCCAGTTATAGACTTTAGGAATGCAGTCTAATGAGCGTTGAGATACTTGAAGGACTTAAGGATTATATGTTGACATATAGAAAAGTCAACAGACTAAACCTCGTAGGGAATTCAGATTTAAAGTTAGCTATGTGTTCGGATGATCGAAAGTTCACTTAAGGTTACAGCTCAAGTCTGCAGATGGTATAATGTCGTAGAAGTGTGTCATATAGACATGTGTAACTTCCTTGACTAGGCATGCAGAGTGCATGCTAAAGGGGCAGCTTCGCAGACGGTTTAACTCAGAAATTTAATTTCTGAGTAGTATGTGGTCCATTCAGTGGCTAGACCCATCTGGTTTTACTGTAATATTCTTCTTACAGTGTTGTTTAATAACAACGAAGAATATCACAGGATCATAGCAGTTAAAGATCAATTATTTGGTCATAAAGATGTTGACATGGAAAAGTGACATAAAGTTTGGAGCATTTAAGGACTGAGAAATTGTGAGTCGATTCTTTAACTAAATGACTTAACCCACTCGTGTTTATCACACAAGTATACAGTATGGGTGTTTTGATGTCGTTGGACACTGCCGGTTATAGGATCGTTATGTTTGCTTCATGTACATTTGTACAATTTAAAGTATTATGATAGTATGATGATTATTGATGAAGATGATCATCATTTATCTTCAGTATTACGTGTCATCATACATTGTCATAGTACGTATGAAAGTCTTAGGATTTGTGTCAATCTTAAGCATTTGAAGGTCATTGGGCATATACATAGATTGACCTTGTGCCTATGTCTTTTAGACGCATACAACTTAACATAGTTAGCTATAAAGTTTGACATGACATAAGGGGATATAAGTTTTTAATCCCATAAAGGTTCTCTAATGTAGTTTAGCATTCAGTTGGAGAACATAAAGGTTTTCTTTAATGTTGTTTAGCATTCAGTGAGAGAAAACAAATTTCTCTAATGCAGTTTAGCACATGCAGTTTAGCATAAAGATAGAGAAATTGAAACCTACAAACGAAGATGATACAATTTAGATCATAAAGGTATCATCGTAGTTTGCTACACTCCGTTTTCCCATTCATGTTAGTAAGTTATTAGGTATTCGTGATTGTATTGGATCTGTGTCACCTAGTACACATCCATCTGATGCTTTTCGGTACTGAAAGCCTTGCGGGACATAATGGTGGACTTTCGTTATCTTTGGATCAAACGTTTGTTTTTAAAACTTAGTCGACTATACAGTTGCGTGGCTTAACCGGGTTTTTAAATTATTTTTAAGCTAGAGATTACTGCAATTAATGCTTGTCCAAAGGGGAGATTGTAAGACATTTTTGTCCATGTCTAATAAAGTTGGACTAATATTAATTGCAATTTTAGTTTTTAAATAAATTACCAGTTAAGTTACGTCATTTGATCCAGATAAAGATAATAAAATTGCCCAATAAATGATCTAGATTAATGGGTCGAAGTCTGGGTAAAAAATGAGCCCCGATTAGTGTGGACTGGGTCCATATCGGCCTTGTGATGAGGAAGCCCGATATGAAAGTTATATAAAGGTAAAGTCTCCTGCAGTTACTAAAGAGAAGCTTCACGAGCATAAGGATTCCTAACCTGTTAGTGAAGCTCGGAACTTGAGGAAACTGTAGAAAGGTCTTGTCCGTGAGTCGGTGAGCACTTTCCGCTAAAGGTCCTGGGAGATTCGGAGTTGTTTGAAGCTCGGAATCGGCATCAGAATCAGAGATGAAACCGAAATTCAGGTATTCCGCATTACCTTCATTTTTTATCCTTTCATGTAAATCTGGGGTACATAATAAAGCTCCCACTACGTACTAACATACATAATTTACGAGTCATTAGATGACAATGAAGAATTGAGAACTTTTGAAAATGATGAGACAAAATCTCTTCAAAAAATACAAATTTAATTTTTATTATTATTTTAAGTTTTATATTAAACTCCTATTTAGTTTGAATTATTTAATTTAATTTATTATTATTTTATTATATAATAATAGATAATGATATATTTTTTATTTCAATAAAATCTTTTAGTTTTACTTGCTCTTATAATTTTTACTTCTTATTTATTATAAGCTAATTTTATAACAGTTTAATAACAATTGAACGCCTTTGGTTGATTTGATATCCGGTCTAATTTTTAAAATACCGACAAATATAGTATCGATGTTTAAGATTATTTGTTATTGTAAAGAATTTAATCTCAACGAACACCATCACTGTTCAGAACATACAATTGGGATATCGACGTGGCACCTGAACCTTTTTTTGTTGAAATGATGCGTGATACTTTGCAACTACCAACTTGGCTGCTCGGCCCAGTGTATGGAGGAACATCAAGTATGAGATTTCTTTCATTTCTCCATGGAAGTTTCCTCCAGGTGGTTATGGGAACTTGAAGATGTTGCCTCAGGTTTTGGCCATTTTTGGCGTACTGATATAATTGGGAAAGAGTTAAATGGCTGTACACTGCCATCGATTTTGTATGGATGCACGTACTTTCATCTTTTCAGTGCTTGCTTCCTTTTCTGTGAGAAGGTTTTGGAAGATAATGAAACTCAGCGTGCAAGTACATTTACATTGACCAACGCGGTTTCTCCATTCATCTGTTCCTGACTTTGATGAATAAATGTAGAGTCAATTGATTCCTGGTGTGCTTTATTACCCAGATGTTTACTTCTAATCATGGTTCGCAGTATACAAAACTTGGAATCAAGAGATGCACATTACCAGTGATCGTTGCAAGAACAACTGCCGTCTTTGAAATGGTGAAACCGAACCCCATCCCTAAGGAAAATCTCACGGCTCCGCACCAGGGACATGAATTTTGCTGCCGTATGACAGTCGGGACAGATTCTTGTGTTCTTTACTACTCTGATAGGTGCACTATTTCTTGTGTTTAACAGTCCGTAAGTGATGGCCAGTTTTTCTGAGTGACTCAAAAGAACCTTCTCCTTTTCCAAGTCGTCTATGCTTTGATACACGCAGTTGATATCAGGAACATAACCAACTTCCTTCATCTCAGAAACCAACTGATACAACTCAAAATAAATCTGTCCTTCATCAGGATGGGGTTTCTCTCCCGCTGAGAACACATGGACCCTGTCATCAATTTGTATCCAGCTCCATATTTGCCGAATTTTCACTCCCTTTTCAATCATGAGATCTTTAATACGCTCTACATCGTCCCACCTGTTGGACATGGCATATAAATTGGTCATCAAAACATAATTAGCAGAATTATCTGGTTCCAACTCAAGGAGTTCCTTTCCTGCGACCTCCGCAAACTCCATGTGTCCCTGAACGTGACAGGATCTGAGAAATGCACTCCAAATAGAAGCATCTGGAGTTATTGGCATTGCTTGAATAAAGTCCCAAGCTTCATCGAGATAACCAGCTCTACCAAGAAGATCTACCATGCATGAGTAATGTTCAATTCTAGGCTCTATATCATATTCCTTATCCATACTATCAAAATATTTCCATCCTTCTTCAATTAGACCTGAGTTTTTGCAGCCAGAGAGCAGAGCGGTAAAGGTAATGGCATCAGGCACGATATCGACTTTCTGCATTTCCTGAAACAATGAGATTGCCTCCCTGCCAAGACCATAAATGGCAAATCCCATGATCATGCAATTCCACGAGGCTAGTGTTTGGTTCTCTCTCTTCCTGAAGACCCCATAAGCACTCTTTAAATCGCCTGATTTGCTGTACATGTCAATGAGTGCGGTTTCCACGTATGCATCCTCATGGAAGAATTTTCTTATACTAAGGCAATGAATTTCTTTTCCCTTCTGCAACAAAGAAAGGCCTCCACAAGTTCTAAGCAAGCTGGATACGGTTGTGGAGTTTGGTTCAATACCTTCTTGCTTCATTCGGATGAAAAACTCCAAGGACTCCCTGTAGTTACCCCTCTGTGAGCATCCTGATATGAGAGAAGTCCATGAGACTACATTTGGAGTCAACCCTGAACTTCTTATATCATCAATGACAGCCAATGCTTCCTCATTGTGGCCCCATATTGAATAGCCAGAAACCAGACTATTCCATGTAACTAAATCTGGTTTAACACCTTCCTGTTTCATCTGAGTGAGCAATCTTTTAGCATCATCAAAAAGACCCTTGAATAAATACCCTGATATCAATGAATTCCAAGCAAATATATTCTTGTTCTTCAAATTATCAAAAATTAACTGGGAACTGTTCAAGCGGTCATTCTTAAGGTACATATCTATCAACGAAGTTCCCACATAGACATCGAAATCAAGCCCATTTCTTAACACATAGCCATGAATTTCCTTCCCAAAAGTAAAGAAGCCTAACTCAATGACAGCTTGAAGGATACTAGGAATAGATTGTGAGTTTGGCCTAAAACCAGCTATTTGCATTTTTTGCAAAATCTTTATAACTTCTTTGTATAAGCCACGAAGAGCATGGCCTGACAATAGGCAATTCCAGGTTACTAAGTCTGGCGTTACCCCAGATGATTCCATCCCCTGTAAAAGGCTCCAAGCCTCACTGAGATAACAAGATGCAGCATAACTTGAGATTATTGAATTCCATGTAGACAAGTTACGCTCTTTCATCAAATCAAAGACTGCTCGAGCTAACTTGAGATTGCCACTTTTAGAGTACATGATAATCAAAGAATTGCATATGGAAATATTTGATTCCAGTGCTTCTTTTATGACATACCCATGAATCTGCTGCCCTTCATTGAGAGCACCCTCTTTTCCACAAGCTTGCAGCATCTTTAAAATTGTTGCAGCATTGGCTTTTTTGAAAGAAAACTGCATTCTTTTAAACAAGTCAACAGCCTTAACGAATCTTTTGTTTTTCAAGTTAATCATGATTGCCTCATTCAACAAATTATCTTGATATGGAATTTCATCAAACACTTTATTAGCAGTATCCACACCCCAACACCTCCCATAATACTTCATTAATGCACCCTTTACATATACATCCCCCTCAAGGCCCTTCTTGATCAAACTAGCATGAATTTCCAAACCCAAACACAAATCCATCAGACTAGCGCAAATTTTCAGAACTAGAGTTATCAATCTACCATCAAAATTCACCCCCAAGCAATGCAAGTCTTTAAAAACCTCAAGAATTTCAACTGGATCACCCCCAAATTTTTTGAATTCCAACAAGAAATTACTCCACATTGCATAATTCCTGGCAAAAACCAGGAAGAAAACCATTGCAGCCAACCTAAAGTCACCAAGTTCCAAATAAAAAGTAACCAAAGTCTTAGCCATGGACTCTGAAGTACGCTTATCACTCGATTTTATCACCTGGGCATGCATTGCTTTAACTGAACCCAGAGTTCTGACATCACTCAAACCATCTAACGACCCAAATCCCGATAAAATGCCTGGTGAAGGATACGTTACAGGGCTAGAGAGAGTGGAGGCGGCGAGAGAGGTAGCCGTTGAAGTAAGTGAAACAGAAATTGGAGAACTATGAGCTCTTGGTTTCGGCTTCTGGATTGGCGGGCAATGACCATTTTGATGGATGAGGGGATTATAGTGGTGGTGAAATGGAGCAAATTTGTCCATGGAGGTTTTGATTGAAAGCTCGGGAGTGAATAATATTGAACCAGCTTAGGTCTCATTCTGTGTTCCGTCTTTGAAGAAGCTTGAAAGAAAGTGCTTGGCTAATGGCTTCCTGATATTTTTAGGATAAGCTTCTATCTTTTTGCGGTGGGGCATGTGGGCCCCCTGACCAAGGCAATTGAAACGCACAGTATCTGACGTCATTACCCGTGCGCTCGAATTTATAATTACATAGCATATTTTGGCTAAATGCGGTGCGTTTTGAAAGTTTTGATTCCTTGATTTTTTAATTCCAAAAGTCAAAAAGAGGGCAGTGCTTATTACATGTTTGTAGTTATTTCGTTTTCGCTTGTTTATTTTATTTTAATAACCCTTAGTTATGGTTAAATTTAAAAATTAATTAATTAAGTTGTCAATTTTTATAAATTAATAAATTTTATAAATTAAAATAAAAAATTAATTTTTATTTAATAATCTATTTTTCAATTATAGTGCAAATTCTTTGATGATAAGGATAATTTCTTTCAATTATATTTAAAAAATTAATTTAATTTAAAATTTAATTAATTTTATAACAATTTAGTACCAGTTGAACTTTTTAAATCATAAACTTCTTATCTGATCGGTTTAACATTTTTAAAATATTGATTTTTATAATGTAAAAATTGAACAAATTATGATGATTATTTCATTGAAATATATTTTTTAAATTAATAAGATTACTCTAAATAATTTGAATGAACTATGAATTGTTTTCAATACATAAAATAGTTTTCAGTATAATTATGAGTATGGCCAAAATGAGTATCGAAAAAGTAAACAATTATTAGTATTCTTTTTATAGTAACATACTGTGATCAATATTCATTTACATTTTAGCTGCAGAACGAACTGAATCGTCAATTAATCTAAAATTACAAAGCCTTTTTCTTATAACTGAGTCATAATCAATATTTACTAAAAATATTTATAGATATTAGTTAAACATGTAGTGATCGTTACTAACAAGTGGCAATAATTTAAATGATAAATAGCACAAAATTTATTAAAGTTGGGTGGTTAATAATGGAATAGAATGGAATGTAATAATATTTCATCGTTTAAGAGAAGAATTTATAATAAAATAAAATAAAATAAAAAGGAAGGATTTCATATTACATTACATGTCATTATAAACAGTAAAAACAAGTTACCTCCGATTTATGAAATTTATGAGGAAATATAAAATGATAAATAACATTTCATTAAATTACATTATAAATCATTCTTTCAATCAACATTTTGCTGTATTATATTATTAATTCTTCCATCCTTCCTAGACAACATTTTTTTAATATTACAATTATTTATATTCCATTCTATTATAAATTATTTCATTAAATTTCATTATATTATATTAAAAACCTTACATCCAACTAAATATAATCTAAAATCCTACGCCACCAAAAGCATATGCTCCTTGATTCCATAAATTGGTCAATTCATTTAAAGGGACCATTTTAATTTTGTCCCAGTTGTTTTGGAACTGCAAAAAAGACAAGCTTTTGATGTCTTCTCATCAATAAACAAACATGTAAGACAAGCTTTTGATGTCTTCTCACCAATAAACAAACATGTAGCATTGAATTTAAGATATATCAATAGATATTTTGGTTTGAAGTGGACATTGTCTGAAGTTAGTTAATAGCTAAAGTTTAAGTTTCCATTTTAAAACTTAGAAAAATTTAAAAAAAATTTAAAAAACTAATTACAATATGAACCCGATCCTGTCTATTACTTAATCACACAATCGTGATATCTGTATAGAGACTCAGACACATAACACGCAGAGTCGGTCGGAACCCGTAACGTTTTGAGGTTTAGCTCAAGTTTTTGACAATCTGTTGCGATTTACTCTTGATATGCAAACGGAAACTGAACTCCTTGGCTTTTGTCATAGACAGCAGGAGCTGAAATGAAGCATGTTGTTATGACCGAACACAAAAATCCTGGAATTTGGCAATAACCATTGTTGATGCATAGTGATGCATGTCACAGAAATTTTAAGGAGTGCCATGTTGGCTGTTGCATTATATTTTTATGCTGAAACACAAACTCAAGACATTAAAAAGTAAAGAAGAACATTATATGCAATTTCTGCTGTAAAAACTAATCATCCATATCCAAAATTCCGCAGTAAAAACTGGCTGGTGTAGGGAAAGGATCATAGAGGTAACAGTAAACTGAGAGAAGTTACGAGTTAACTAGTAAAGCAATTTACTTCCAGGAAACGTGGAAGACAGGTGAACAAATATGATCGGAGACAGGGAACATGAATCAACAAGTAAAGCAGATGATGATGTTCGTTGGCAAGGCACGGGCTTCTCGTGTCCCCCTCAGTGGCTCCCAACTTGCCTTTGTCGGTAAGAGTGGACTTACGTTCTAAGTTGTAAGTAAGTAAGAACTAAGTACCGAAGGTTGCAAATTGGGAAGCCCTTGAGGGGGAGTGAGCAACCAGTGGCTTGGAAAGAGATGATCTGAATTGCTTTCTTCATCTGCTGCTCTCAGGAATGAGCTGTAGATCTTTTTATAGAGCACAATGCCTCACCTAATTAAGATGTCAGATTGTCGTTATGCATTCTCTAGTTCTCGAAGTGATTTGAAGGGTGAAATTCACTATAACTCTTTTATTTTTATTTTAAAAATTATTATTTTATGATATTATTTAATTATCACTTACAACACATTTTGACTGAAGTTCTACGAACTGAGGATACTTATAAAATGATTATTTCTCCATTTATCCTCGGAATTAGTGATTGAACGGGGACCATTCTGATTCCCAAATGACACTCTAATCAGAACTAGGAGTTAAAGAGCCATAACGGCCAGTCTCAGTCCACGAAAACAAAGAACAAAGTCACATTTGGGCATCTCAGTCGTGCCCATTATCTCCATGAAAGAGCATTTCTCATCCCACGTACGTATCCTTTGGAACATAACAAAACTTAGGATATGTATACTGTCTCACTCTGTTTACTCTTGTTTTGGACCATCTAACCAAAATTCTAAGTATTACATTCTAAAATGTCAAGGTATCTTCGGTAAGCTCGCCCATGAATGTTCTTCTTTCCAATATAATCTTAGATTTTGAGCCCTTCTTGCTATCCCTCAAATACACGCTGCGCCACATCTCGTCAATCGCCCCTGAACCAGGGGTTCAAAAGGTTGACGACTCTACATTGGCCAATCTTTTGCATGGTGCATGACATGTCGTCACTCAGCTTTTCTTTTTTTAATACAGTAGAAGACGATTGAAAAGGTAGGTAACGTGAGAATAAAGAAGTCGAAATGTTTAATCGGTTATTTAATCAAAGCCACGCTCACACACGTTGTTGTGTCTGTTTAGTACTGTCATTTTGTGTGTAGTGTCGACCTTTTGGTGCATGTACAGCGTCCATAATGGAAGATCTAGCCCCTGACAAAAGAGTGAAGAAGGTGGTCTTGAACTTGATTGGTAGATGAGCGGTGGAGATACGTTGAAAATTCTTCTTGAAAGTGCCATACGTAAATAAATGCATGTAACCATAAAAGAAGATAGCGACATTGATACACATGGATCATCGTCGTCATCCGCCGTCTGCGTTGACATTCATTTAAATTGTTCATTGATTCAAAATCATGTTATTATGATTGCACCTTTTTAGTACACGTGTTTTACTTATTCAATTACAAATTAAATAGTAGGGTTAATTAGTGGGTTATTACTTCTTATTTTTTTTGTTTAAGAATTATATAAATAATTGTACCGATTTGTCCTTTACTATTGTAATTGAAATCAGAACCATTTTTTAAGCCTATGTATTACGTTTTCTTCAATTCAATTCTAACAAAATCTTTGGTATCATAACTTTTAGGTTCGATTATTTGGGAATTGAATAAAGCTCATGGCAGCTAGTGGTTCTTTGATGGCATTGCAGCCTATAATTCAAACTTTCAATGGTAAAAATATGAATTTTGGAGTGTGAAGATGAATACACTCTTCAAGTCATATGTGTAATGGATCATAAACCAGCTCAATAAAGAGAAGCTCATGTGAAACACACTGAGAGATCTCCCAAAGTCCTCACGGTTGGATATAACAAATCTGCAACAACTAACAGAAGAATAAATTAGTTTTGAATTTGTTACATGTTGCTGTCAATAGATTCTCTTGTATATATAAATAGGAATGTACTGAAACAAATAATGGATGAATGAATGAATTGACTCTCGGTACCTATGAGTCATTTTCACAAACACCTACTCTTCATTTCTCTGATCTTCTTCTTCTTCTTTTTCTTCCTTTCTTTATGAAATCTCACATGGTATCAGAGTCATAGTCAAACGACAATGGCAGAAATACAAAATCAATCAACACCTACAACTCAATCCAGGTTAGACCATACTGAAAATACCACCTCTTAAATCCTAAACCAATTAAACACAAATTTGCCCAGCCTAGCCAAAACACCGAATATTCAACAATTCAAGTTTGATAGAAACAATTATATCATTTGAAAAAACCAAATTCTACCCACAATCCAAGCCTTAGACCTTGAAGAATTTATTCTTCAACCTCACAACATACCACCAGCATTCATTAGACAAAATGGAAACAACGTCAAAAACAGTGATTATCTAGTCTGAAAGAAGGTAGACAAGCTCTTAATGAGCTGTTAATCTCAACAATCAATGACAACTTCATTGGTCAAATCACACAATGCAAGTCTTCATTTGAAATTTGGACACGATTGGAGAAACACTTTAGTCAACAATTAATTGCAAAAGTTATGCAACTTAGAAATCAACTATAGACAGCTAGAAAGGAAGGAGAATCTATCACAGACTTTGTGTTAAAAATCAAGAATATCTGTGATGAGTTACTAGCAGCTGGAGATGACATCAAGGAGAAAGATCTTATAATGAGTGTTCTAAACGACATTGGTTATGAATTTGATTCTATAGTGGTACTCATCTCCTCTCAATTAGAAACTATTTCTCTTGAAAACACTCAGTACCAGCTAATGCTTCATGAGCAAAGGATCACTCAACTAAATAGCATCACAAAATCAGGATTCCTGAGTAACGTTGATCTAACTAAGCTCAATACTCCTAAAAAGCGAGGAGCAGGAAGATTTGTAGCAGAGGTCTACGAGGTAGAGGAAAAGGTAGAAATGGAGGACGTTTTGGTTTTGGTACTAGACTCTACTATCAAATTTGTCCAAAGCCTGGACACTCGGCTATTTAATGCAATTATAGGTTTGACCAAAACCTTCAATCAAACTTCAGGATGAACAACCCAGGAGTTCAAAATCCTCAACCCTCCTTTGGCTTATATAATCCGACTCCAAGACCTCAATCAGGTAACATGGCACACTTGTTTCCTTAAACTGATCAAGGTTCCTATTTGGAAGTGAAACAACAGATATCAACTCAAACCAAGGCTCTCAAGACACAACAAATCATGCATATTACTCACACAACTCAACCTATATTGCATCACCAGAAATAGTGGCAGATCAGGCCTGGGATGCAGATAGTGGTGCCACAAACCACATCACCTCTCAACTAAGTAATCTGAGCATAACGTCACCTTACTTAGGTAAC
>JANSVB020000195.1:4054702-4066822 GCA_025504935.2 Erythroxylum haughtii
ACCCCTCTCGTCTGTCTCTCCCAAGCCCTTCTCTCCGCTGTCGCACGGTTGGCATCGTTGTAGTCTTCTCTGTCGCATGGTGGGAGTCTCTTCCCTAAGACGTTCGCGACTGCAAAAATCTCGCCGCCCCCGTTAGGTCTCCATTTTGTGTTCTTTTGCGATTTCTTGTCTTGAATGGACATTGTGCATTTTTTTTACTTGACGTCTTCTTCTTGTTGGGGGTTGGGGATTTTTGTTTCTTAGATCAGATTACCGAGGGCTTTTGCGACGTTGATTTCCAAAACTTTTGTTGCGATTCTTCTTCCCCAACACGCTCCTCAATTTTCGGAGGTCAAGTAAGTATGTTTCTGTTCGTTTTAATGTCGCTGCTTCCTTCCTTATCTTTTCTCTGGTATGGTTGAATTAGGTCTGTACCGTAGACCCTGTATTGGAGAATGTAGTTGTGAGAAATGGAGACCCTGAAATTGGAAACATTGTCTTCATCTTCTCATCTTCTCATTTTGGAGATTTTAGGATCTGTACCGTAGACCCTGAAATTGGAAACGTAGATAGAGGTTCAAATTCAGTTGACACGTGAAACTTCATTAAGACTTGAAATTAGATGATCATATTTGTGGGAATTGCCATCCAAATTGCTTGGTCTGAATACAGTTGACTTACTGGTGTATTGCATTGAGTGAGATGCATTTGTTTGACACAAAAAAGGCAGAGAACATTATGCTATGTATACCTGTCTTCACATCGAAATGTCATCTGTCCATTGTTTATGTTATTAATTTTACTTTTGCTCATATGTGAAGTTAATTGTTTGACTGTGTAGTGATTGAATAAAGTAAATGAATAAAGTTGTTTTTCACTCTGAAATCTATGGTGCAATTGCAAAACTAAGCATGTACTAGTTCTTTTTAGGTAAGGGAAAAGAGAAGAAGATTGTAAATTATGTGACATGGCAATGGTCTTCTTAATAAAGTCTCTTTTCCTGCATTATACGTTGCTACTTGCTAGTAATAATAAGGCATTGAAGGTTGTAAGATGCACTCGTAAATTATTATCTTTTGGCAGTGACAAAGACTTCATCAGAACTAGTGTGCAAGTTTTATAATTAAGCATATTTCCCATATCTTCTAGAACCCTATTAAGACTATTTATTAGTTCCAACTTTAAAGCTTTCCCTATTAAGACTATTAACTTATTCCCTACATTTATGTATCACTTGGCAACAATTGAAACTGAAACACGCATACCAGTGGATTCCTTCACTTTAATAACTTATAATATTGTTTATAAATGTGTTATATATAGGAACAAAAATTACTCATTGAAAACAAATCCTATTCCTAGAGAATCCGTATGGAAACATTGCCTAAACCCTTTAGTACTGGTGCTATTACATTTAGTACTGGTGCTCCAAATCCTATTCCTAGCTACTTACATTTATGATGAAATAAGAATTTTGAATTGCTCCCTGTGAAAACATTGCCTAAACCCTTGAGTACTGGTGCTATTAACTTCCTTTCAATAACTTAGAAGAATTGAAAATTTTCTACACAGTTTATACTACTAGTTGGCTTGTAATGTCCTAAATTTTTTTAGGAAAATGAGCTGAGAATCCATTAAGTCCAAGGGCCTTAGAAGGAATAAGATTGTACACAATTTCCTTTACTTCTTGCATAAACAGTAGGGTAATTAAATGTTCTCTCATATGCTAGTTAATTGTCCCCTCTTCATCATAAATCATGTTGATCTTGTTGATGTTCATTCTATGTAAAATAGAATGGAAGTAAAATTTCGAAATGGTATTCACCTCCTTTAGCAACCTCACTCTTGCTTTATACTTTATAATAGAATTGCTTTATACGTCCTGCATCTCAATCTTCAAAAAGCCATCATCTAAAGTCTACTGGCATAGGCTGGTGTGGGATAGCGTTAGGCTCCCTAAAGATTCATTTGTTCGATGGCCAACATCAAGGATAAACTCAGAACAAAAGATAAGCTTGTAAGAGTAATTAATGGTTAAAAACCCCTTTGCAGCCTCTCTAATCAATAGATTAAGAATATACAACGCCTGTACTTCAAATGTTAGATCTCTCAACCCCTTTGAACCAGCATTCAACAATTATACGACATCTCTTGCTTATTGGGAGACTACAACCAAATTGTCCAATGGCCCTAGTTCCTATTGTAGAAGGAAAACAACTGATGATCAGATCGTTAAGTTAGCTTTCAGTTGATCCGTTTAGTTGTTCTAGATAATTAAAAAGTGAAAGACAAGTAGGAATATGGAAGAATGGCTAGATGAAACTATCAATTAGATTAGACAAATTATGATCATCAAGGGCCGTAGAAATGAAGTTAATGGGAAACATATAGCAGATGGAATTTTTCCTTAAAATCCTCAAGGAAAGGTCGTAGGTAGACTGAATGAGGGTCAAGGGGAGGCAGAGGCATCAGTAGCTGAAGTAAAGCACAAATATGTTTCCAAGAGACAAAAGTGAAAGGGAATTCTTGATGTGAAGGAGTTACAAAAATGAGAGGCATTCCAACTTTTTAGCATTACCTTTGTATGTGTAAAAACAAGTTGTAAACAAAAGATACTTTATTTTTGTTTTATAAAATATTTTACTGATTTATTATACTTATACTTTTTTATTTATTATATGGCTGTATATCATAAAATTATAATGTCTTACATAAATGGAGTCCTCCAACTATTGATTCGAATATATTTGGAATTCAGTAAAGATTGAGTTGTTATATTTGCTTCTACTGTGGCTTGATACTTGTGTATGATCAATATTTGGCTTTGATTATGTGCAGACAGTATTCTCTTACATAAATGCATAACAGGAAACGTGATGCTATCTTTAAGGCTCTTGCATTTTTTGAGTTTTGGAATGGCCAATTGAACTTAATGCGAATGGTGATGTTGCTATGCTTGTACATATACACAAAAAAACGCAGGAGGAGTGAAAATGCTAGAGGTAGTAGGGCGTTGACAGTACCCAGTAGGCAAGCTAATATAGACCGGATCTTGAATGAGGGTGATCGGAATAGCCACTGGGATTTAAGGATGGACATAACTGCATTTAAAATATTGTGTGAAATGCTTCAAGTGCACGGTGGGTTGCCCACTACTGGTCATTTGCCAATTGAAGAAAAAGTTTTAATCTTCTTAAGAATATTAGCACAAAATGAATCCAATAGAGTATTACAAGTTAGGTTTATGAGGTCTGGAGAAACTATAAGTAGGGCCTTTCACAGTGTTCTGAAGGCTGTACTCAATCTCCAACATCTGTTATATGTGAAGCCCATACCAATTCCAGAGGATTGCTCAGACAGTCAATGGAAATGGTTTAAGGTTAGTATATGTAATTAGCTACAATGACTTCCAATATTGACTTTATTACATTTCTAAACTATAACTGTTTTTGTTGGATATTTTTTTCATAGGGTTGCCTTGGTGCGCTAGATGGCACCTATATAGATATAACAGTTCCCCAGTCAGACAAACCCAGATACAGAGGTAGGAAAGGGCGCATTTGCACTAATGTGTTAGGGGTGTGTGATAAGAACTTAAACTTTGTTTATGTTCTTGCTGGATGGGAGGGTTCAGCATCTGATTCAAGGGTTTTACATGATGCTGTTACTAGGCGAAATGGACTTCAAGTTCCAATGGGTATGTAACATAAGAACTATCAGTCCTTGTATATTTTTTGGAAATGTTTGAATACAAATGCAATAGTAAGAGTGTCATTATCTTGTAGGGAATTACTACTTAGTAGATGCTGGCTATACCAATGGTCCTGGCTTTCTTGCACCTTATAGAGGGACAAGATATCATATTCAAGAGTGGGCAAGAGATGGAAGGGCACCTAGGACCCCAGAAGAGCTTTTTAATAAGAGACATTCATCTGCAAGAAATGTCATTGAACGTGCATTTGGTTTGCTGAAAAAAAGATGGAAAATCCTCAGAAATCCATCGTTTTATGCAGCTGCCACACATGTTCACATAATTCTTGCATGTTGCCTGTTGCACAACTTCATTAGGTTGCATATGACTTACGATCCTGCTGAGCAAATTGCTCTTCAAGATGAGGACCAACCAATTGGGGAAGATGCATCCTTGCCCCAAATGGTTGATCGTGTTGTCACAACTAATGAATGGAGTCAATGGAGACAGGATTTAGCGCACAACATGTTTGAGGAATGGAGAACGACCCATTAATTGTGTACTTTCATTTACTTCATGTTATGTTTATTGAATTGAGGGTTTGTAATTCGATGGGTGGAAAACTGTATACATTGTTTGTTTAATTGAGTGAAGTAATTGTTGCTTTGAATTCAATATTAAATTCGTTACAACCATATATGTTTCAATGTATGTTGTTTAATCATTTATGCAAATGGAATGTTTTGGCAATGGCATTGCATGGTTTAGGTGCAATGTCAAGGATTTGGACTGAGGCTGAAACAGAGGCATTTGTCACTTTCATGGAGGAGGTAGTTGTTGCCGGTCACAGAGCTGATAATGGCCAGTTTAAGGCTGGTACTTTCCAACTACTTGCTAGAATGATGGAAGAAAAGTTTCCTGATTGTCGCATTGACAAGAGGCATGTAAAAAATAAACACAAGAGGTAGGATAAATATCAAACAGCCTTTGACATGTTAAATTGCAGTGGGTTTGGTTTAAAATATTTAATTGGTTGATCAACTAATACTTGTTCCTCTAAATTTCCATATAAAGAGGCAAATTTTACATCTAATTAAAAGATATGTCAAAAATCATATTTTGTTAATGTCATTATTCCCTGAATCTCAAGAATTTCTCATTGAGCACGCTGTAGTAGTCATGGTGACTATCATTGCGTGGAATGATTGACTGCATAAAACTTTCCTTAACCATTTTCAATCTCTGCCACTTTTAGGAAAGTAGAATATATACACAAAGGCAAAGGCAAAGGCAAAGAAAGAGTTGCAGAAGAAGAGAATACAGATTTTTTACATTTTTTATTTAGAGTTTTTATACTGCTTATATAGGTCAACTGTGGAAGCATCAACATTCAAGTAGAACTAAAACAACGACAATTTGATCAAAGTAAGAACCCATAGAAACATAACAATCTCATTAATAAACAAATGAAAGCTAACCAAACACAAACATAGTAATGGTTGATTACTAACAGAAAGTAAGAATAAAACCTATCAAATTACACGCACAAACGCTTATATCTCTAATACTAATATCTGAAATAAGAATCAAGCAAATCAATTACGTGTACATATTGTTTTATTCATAACATTTTTGCTTTCCTTTCCAAAATAAAACTTTTAAGGTCATTAAAATATAATTATTCAAGAGGATTAGTTTGTCTCATTAAAATATAATTATTCAAGATTTTTCTTAAGACATCATTTAGGGGTTATTTGATTATAGTTTTAGACGTAGTTTATTATGGTTCTTTATTTTTGTTTTTATTTTTAAAATAAAAATAATCTTTTTGATTGTTAAAATCTACGGAGTTACCCTTATAAAATTTGAAGATAAATTAATTAAGTAATTTAATTATTTTTATAATCATTTCATAAATTGTATTAATAATAAATTTATCATATTATGTTTAAAATTAAATTTTAATAATAGGAATTTGTAAAATTATTTATGAATAATATTTGTCTATTAAGTTTTAAAATTAATATTATTATCTAGAAATAAAAATGTAGTTTTTAAAAAATATTTTTACTTTATAAATAAGTATTTTAAATTTTAAACTTATGGATTTAAAATATTATAAACTTAAAATATATATATTAATTTTTTTAGTTTAAAAATATTATAATAATAATAATAAATTAAATTGTAGTAACAATAATTTCTGTTGATAAATTTTATTAAATAACTAAATAATATTACTATTTAATAATAAAATTAAATTATAAAAATAAAAACCAACAATTAAAACTATTTTTATAAATTATGAAAATATAAAAAAAATTAAATTAAAAATAGAACTCAATCAAAATGGTGCCAACTATATAATATAATTCTTTGTACAGGTTTAAGGTAAACGCAAAGTTACTTGCCCCAGCCAAATAAATCCGTGTATCCTCGAAGCATAATCAACATGTACTTTAGTGATTATATATCAATAGCTTTTTTGCAATTATAACTCAATTTCAATTAATCTAATCATATAAATAGTTAGTAGTCATATAAAATCATGAGATGATGGATTAGCATCAATTTGTTTAGGTAGTCGAATACCAATTTTAAGAAAAAGTACACCATCAGCTCATAATTTCTTGAATCTAACTCAATACAATGTTTTGATCAAATGTTACACGTAAAGAATTGAATTGAATTTTTGCTGCATGTTTGATTTATCAATTCTCATTATATCACAATTAATCCATTTTAATGTCATCAAAATAAACTTTAAACACAAATTATTTCTCAAACATCAAATATTTCAGCAACTCATATGATGAAACAAACACGAAAAGTTCTCGAATTTCATAGTCTATCTCGATTAGAAGTGGTGGGACTCTTTCTTTGGAGCTGTGGCGATGTGCTTGCAAATGTGTTGTTTCACACAACATTTACCCGTGACAAAAATCCTGTATCAACCCTGTTTTCGCTGAAAAACGATGTCATTTTATATGTACATCTATATAAAATTATGACGATGTTTTTCAGCGATAACAAATTTAGAATAGGTACATATAAAATGACGACGCTAGTGTTTTTAGTAAAATCATGGTTTTTTTACGAGATATTTTAAGAAAGTCTCAATTATAAAAAGGCATCTTTAAGTCATTCATATTCAGACTAATCTTTGTTCGGGTCGAATGGGTCCCTTGTGAAAGACGAAGCTCTGACTTCAAGTTATAAACTATTATATACGTGAAGACAGTTTGAACTCGTTACTTCACTTAAGTCAGGAGAGCTCCTTATAAACTCACTTGCACTTTGACTCTTGTATTTAAAATCATGATATTTAAAACAAAAGGATCTGAAACTTTGATGTACGAACACTTTCCCATGTTGCACGGGCGAGTCTGACTTAGTTGTCACGAAATTAGTTGCCACTTTCCTTTAAACTACCACTTTCGTCATCCCTCTAGACCACCCGTTACAAGGGAGATCGAAAAGCCAGTGATGGACCGTGGCTTTGGTAGTTGACATTATATAGTTATAAATAGCAACACACTCCTACCATGGCAAATAAGAGTCTCGATTAATAACAGTTCTCTGTACTTTTAGCAATATCAATCCTTGGTTAGATTCACTGGGATTCTGTTACATTCTAGCCCGTGGATCATGGCAAGTAAACCCTGTGTGGTCTTTGTGCCTACCCCAGGTATGGGTCACTTTATTCCACACGTTGAGTTAGCTAAGAAACTGGTTTTTAACCATGGCCTGTCGGCTACTTTTATCATCCCTTCAATGGGACCAACGCCAAAGGCTCAGTTGGAAATCCTTGAGTCATTCCCAGAAGGCATAAACTACGTCCTTCTACCTCCAGTTAGGTTTAGTGATTTGCCTGACAATACTACGGCTGAAACACGATTTATCCTAACTGTATCTCTCTCTGTATCTTCGATTCGTGATGAAGTTAGCTCATTAGTCGGAAGTACCCGACTAATAGCTTTGGTTGTTGATCTTTTTGGAACTGATGTGTTTGAAGTTGCAGTGGAATTTAAGATGCAGAAGTATATATTTTTTCAAAGCTCGGCTATGTCACTTTCTTCCGTGTTTTATTTTGAGAAATTACATAAGGTGGTTTCGTGTGAGTACAGGGACATGCCCAAGCCATTCCAAATACCGGGATGCAGAGTCCTAGTTAACGGAAGAGACCTACCAGACCCCGTTCAGGACAAGAAGAACGATGCATACAAATGGTTTCTGCACAACGCAGAACAACATTATTTATCAGATGGTATCTTGTTGAACAGCTTCGCGGACTTGGAACCAGAGACGGTGCAGGTTCTGCAAAAGAGAGAATACGGTCAACCACCTGTTTATGCCATCGGGCCTATCTTATATTCGGGTTCGAGAGATGGGCTTGATGAATCCGAGTGCCTCAAATGGTTGGATGACCAGCCGAGATGTTCTGTTTTGTTCGTCTCTTTTGGGAGTGGTGGGACTCTTTCCTTGGAACAGCTAAATGAATTGGCAATGGGCTTGGAGTTGAGTGGACACAAGTTTCTTTGGGCTATAAAAAGCCCAGATAAAACAGTTAATGCCTCCTTCTTCAACGCCCAGAGCAATAAAGACCCTTTTGATTACTTGCCAGAAGGGTTCTTGGATAGGATCAAAGGACGAGGTCTGCTGGTGTCATCTTGGGCACCACAGGTTCAGGTGCTAAGTCATAGTGCAACTGGTGGATTTCTAAGCCACTGTGGTTGGAACTCAACGCTTGAAGGCATTGCGCATGGGGTTCCATTCATTGCTTGGCCACTCTATGCAGAGCAAAAGATGAACGCAGTATTGATAACTGAGGACCTGCAGCTTGCATTAAGACCAAAGGTCAATGAAAATGGATTAGTGGGACGAGAGGAGATCGCAAGAATTGTAAAGGCGTTGATGCAAAAGGAAGGCGAAGCAAGTAATATTCGTCAGCGAATTAACACGTTGAAGGAAGCTGCGGCTAGGGCAGTAAGCAACGAGGGAGCTTCCACCAAATCTCTCAAAGAAGTGGTTGATCTGTGGAAGAATAAACCTAGCCAATAAGGTTCGTTTCAAGACCGGTTCTTCTCTGCATCTCTCGGTTTCTTTGGGTACTTTCTGAATGTCAAGTTGTCAACTTCCATGTTGTTGTATGAAGCAACCGTACTAAAGAATACGGACGTACTTATCACTCTTAAATAATAAAATTATTATTTAAAAATGTTTATTCATTCTTTGTCATTTTATTCAAATTTATAATATTAAACAGAAGAATAATTATATCAATTAAAAGTATAAAATTTTAATTAATTGCAATATTACCTATTTAAAGCGTCATGTGAAGTCAACAGAAATATATATAAATTGAAAAAAATAAAAAAAAAATTAACATTAACTTAAATAATTAAAAATATTAAAAAATAATGAAAAAGTATAAAATTTTAATTAATTGCAATATTATCTATTTAAAGCGTCATCTGAAGTCAACAGAAATATATATAAATTGAAAAAAATAAAAATAATTTAACATTAACTTAAATAATTAAAATATTAAAAAATAATGAAAAAGATTTGAAATCATGTATTATTGTATATCTCCTTACCATGGGATCATCGTCTCTGTGTTTCTTCTTAAAAGCTTTAAAAGTCTGTTGATGCCATTAAGAGCTTTGAAACATCCTTAAGTCTCATCAACACGAAGTTTTGAAGCATTCTTAAATTTTGTAGCCTAAATTTCGTTTAAAAAAAGTGTATACTATCGAATGCTTTATACCCGTCCATTTTTCTAATACAAACTCAAGTTCTATATCTGAAATCCACTCAAGTTCTTTCAAAATCCCAACTTTCACATTCAATGATACCGGAGAGGAGTGAAAACTAAAATTTCCAAAATTTTAAAATCCCAAAATCGGTTCACTTAACAATTAGATGTACTATTCATTGTAGCCCATAGCTAGCCCTGTCTAGCTAGTTTTTTTAAAATATATTTTAATTAAAAATACAAAATAATGTTTTTTTAAATTAAGTCTGAGCCTTAATTGCCCAAGTCCAAGTATGTCTGAGACTTTTAGAAAAGTTGAGTTTCAAATCGATCTGAGTCTAATTTAACCTATAAGTCAACCTATTGAAAATACTCAAATTTAGGCCCACGGGCTAGTCTCTTGTCAACCCTAACTTATTAAGGAAATAGAGGTATATAGGTAAGGTTTATATTCAAACAAAATTTTCTCTATTTGTATTTGCATGTTTATTTAGGTAAACATTTTGATATTATAGTTTTTAATTTAAATTCAATATGAAAGAAACATGAAAATTTAGGTCAAATTGTTTGTAATTAGATTTTCTTCAATTGTAACTGTATAGACTTACATGACTGTTTGTGAAGACTATATATATATTAGAGATTATTTGCTATCTTAGATTAAACAAAGTATTTAGTAAGAAATTTATCCTTCAAAACTCTCCGAGTGGTAGTTTTGTTGATCTTTGTGTTTTTCAACCCTGTCCCTAAGTCTAGCCTAAGACTCCATCGAATTTGAGACCCATATATCTTACTAGATCCTTTCAAAAAATTACCATAATAGGGATAGTTTGTGGTCAACCTCAATCGTTCCAAAAATTTGAACATTTTAATTTTCTCAAGCAAAATAAGTATAAAGATTGAGATTAACATATTTTTGTTAGCCTTTCATTGGGAGGATGTTATGTTACATTCAATGGATAATGTACAAAAACTAATAATTGAAGCCGAGAAATGTGTTTAAGCTGGTCTTGTCATGCTTAAGTGAGGGGATTAAGCGGTATGCTTTGCTATTTTTTTCTCATACTCTATATTCGTACTTTCTACATCTAACCAATATATAAATTGAATGTTGTGGATCTTTCTTTTATCACGTCTATTTTGGTATCTAGCTATTAGTACATTTTTTTTTTTGAAATGGAAATAAGAAAAGTTATATAATACTGCGAGGGAGTTCGGTTCCCGACATATCCTCCAGGAGGAGAAGGTGGCATCCAATGGGTGTATTTACAAAATAAGTGACCCCAATATCAAAATGACCAGCATAGGTCACCAGCCAGTCCGCGCATCTGTTGCTCTCTTGATAAACATGTTGATAAGTAACAGTTCAATTTCTGGAAAACAAAGCATGAATACCCCTGACGATGGGGTTGAGAATCGTAGCTCGATGGGATGCCGAGGAGAGAAGAGCAATCATGGCTGTAGAGTTGACTTCTAGCACGATACGATGGTATCCCAGTTCCCACGCAAGCTAGAATCCTGTAAAGACCCCCAGAGTTTTGCTGTCAGCGGAGTGCACCAGCCCAGATTCTGTGCAAATCCTACAAGCTAGATACCTGCATTATCCCTAAAGAGGTCTCCTGTCGTAGCTGTGGATAGGGTCAGGTTGCAAGCGCCATCGGTGTTTAACTTTATCCAGCCTTCAGGCGGAGTAATCCATCTGACTCGGTACTCCTGACGAGGGTGTGATCCAACTTATTTTGAATAATTAAAATCCCTTTAAAACGACTTTTATTTTGGATAGGAGGGAGTATATAAGAACATTAAATGACCCTTAATGTTTTGCCAAATTAAGAAAGAAGATAAGGAAGAGCAAGAACGAGAGAAGAGAAGAGGATCATCTACAGTTACTGTCCAGCCACTCCAACCAATCGTTTTAAGTTCTTTTATATTTTCTCTTCTTTATTTACTTCATCTTGATGTATGACATGGGTTTGATAATATTAAACAAGTTGTTAATAATTTTTAATTTTTATTGTGGGATTTATTCTTGAATTTGATAATATTAAACAAGTTGTTAATAATGTTTTATTTTTATTGTGGGATTTATTCTTGAATCATTTTGCTTTTGATTGCTTTTGCGACTTAATTTCTTTTGATTTCACTGAAATGTTTGGGTATCATAATATTTATGGTTTTTACATATTTCAATAATAAATCGAGTGATTGTATTGATAGTAACATGATTAGGTTGGGTAATAAGAATTAACAATCTAATAGATCACATAAATATCAAATTGATAATCATACAAAGAGAGATCTTGTGTGAGGACCCGATTATCTAATAGATCGCTTAAAAACTAATTAAGGATGTAGGTTATTTTTTATAATAGAGAGATTGCAAGATTGAAATTTTGAAATCAATTAGCGATTATTAATTAGGGTTAAATAATTAGATCTTGAGAGAGAATAATCAATCCTTCATAATTATAGGATCGATACCGATTAGATTAGAAGTGATTAAGGTAGCAAAATGATGATAGAATGAATCTCATCTTCTCATAATTATTTGATCCTGTCTTATTAGGATTTCTCATTTGAAAAGTGGTTAGTGCTCTATTTTCATTTTCTTGTGCTTCTACTTGTATCTTTCTCAGATCCCCTTTCTTTCATAATCGCTCCTTTCCCCTGTGACCCGGTGTGACAACACAAG
>JANSVB020000195.1:4135993-4147681 GCA_025504935.2 Erythroxylum haughtii
AGATTAGTATGAGATTAAGGATAAATAAGTTTGATTAAAAGATGAATTATGGGATAAGTATGATTGTTAAGAAGATTAATATGATTGATTTTTGTATAAGGATAAATGTTCCAAAAGGGAAATTGTATTGTTTGATTTGTATGAGATTGAATAAAGAAGAAAGAAATGGAAAAGAAAGAAAGAAAGAAAAAATTAGACCGATTTCGAGTCCGATATGTCTTAGTCTAGGTTTCCAACGTGATGCTTCTTTAAGATATTTGTGTTCGGATGTCGGATTAAGTTTTTTTGTATTCGCTTTTGATTCCGATAAGTCTTTGTTTCGCTTTCGATACCTTTTCTTTTGCATTCGTCCACTTTGTTCCGCTTTTCGATTCACCTTCGATTCGTTTTCGATTTGCTTTTGATACTTTCACTTTATGTTTCCGTTTCTATCCGATTTGTTATTCGTATTCGATTCCGCTTCGTATTTCTTTCGCATTATGTTTTTCCGCTTCGGATTTCTTTCGATTTATGATTTCGAGTATTCGATTCTGCTTTCGATTTCGTTTTCGCACTTCGTTTTCGTATTCGTGATACGCTTTTTCAGTTGGGGTCCGGTCTCCAGATCGGGTCCCAACACTAAACTCCCCTAAAACTCAAAAGGCAAACTCTAAGGAAATATAAAAATGTGTAAATCCTGAGTATATTAACACATAATCCTTAATATCAAATGAGGAAATCATACTGGATATGGCATCATTAGTTGCAGGTGCCTCTTCCATCTTCATATGGTATATCCCCGCTTAAGTTTGATCTTGTGTCAAGGATGTCCCACTAGTACCTATATTCACTATTGGTGTGCGTCTAACTTCTCTATCACCACCTCTACTACCAATTTTACCCAAACTTCTACCTAAACCAAAGGCACCAATTTGATCATGTACTATTTTCTCTACCCGCATTCCTCAACTCCTCCCTATTATTGGATAGCTCCTTTGTAAATTCCCCACTCTCCATAAATATAATATACCTGACTGATCTTAGTAGACCCCTAACAAGGTCCTCTATAAACTCTCTCACAAGTAGCAGAACTCTATAACCCTCCAACTCCTCTGCTAAAAGCTCTTTCGATACCTATGACTAACCCTTCTATCTGTTCCAACCGATGGTGCACTAGTAATGCTATGCTATCCTGAATCTCTGTTAGCTCCCATAAATCCACCAAACATGTAGAAGCTACCACTCCTACTCGATGTAGCATCAACTCTCCTAGATCCCCCTGCACTAACAAACCATGAATGACTAACTCTCCTTATAACAGACTTACTCCCCTCTCTATAATGACTCTCTGATTGCCTCTTTAGCTCTTCTCTCCTTCTGCCTTGTTCTATCACATCCTCTACTATGAGTTCAGTCTCTAGTAACTTTTTGAAATCAGAAGTAGCTGCTCCCAAACTTAAGCTAATCTCTGTTCTTAGGCCCTACTTAAATCGGTAACATTTATCCTTTGGATTTATCACCAACCTCTAATGCATACTTATACAAAGCCACAAAGCGAGCCTTAAACTCTACCATCAACATCTTCTCTATTTGAATCAAACTCATAAACTCCATCTGTGAAATATATTTGCCAATAAACTCTCTCTCGAATTCCTGCCAACTGATCTCTTGTGCCTCAAAAGATCTCTTCACTAACTTCCACCAAGTCATTGCGTTATCCTGAAATAATGTAACAATGTATTACAACCTTCTTTCTAAGATACACTCCAGAGTATCTAAAACTAACTATGTCTACTCCCACTATGCCTCAACCTCCTTAAGTCAGTAGTACCTTGAAACTCTATTACACCTATCTTATGGATTTGTTCATAATTGTGGTCTACTCTAAAATTACTTTATATTAGACTCATAGTACTAGTGTATTTTATCATGTAAAAGGACTGCATCATCTAATATGGCACTGACATCTCTCTTCCTACTCATTCCACTCTCACATTCCCCTTATTAGGCACATCCAGGGCACGAATCAAATGGCCCAATTTCCCAGTCGACTAATAAGCCAAAAAGATCTTAAGAGTGCTTATTAAAAATCCAAATTATTTTGATTAAGTGTCCTGATGCATACATAATAGGTGGCTATTGAAATGTATGGGCCATATAAGTGTCATGACGCTTAGGATTATTAACAACACAGACTTGGGCCAAGTTGGTTGGATCACATCATAAGCTTTCTTGAGAATAGGTTATAGAGTTGTTATTTTTATTTCAACAATATCGGCTACTTAGTTGTAACTAGTTATAGAGTCCGAATCCTCATGGATATGATCTATGGATTAGGAGAAGAAGTTATTTTCCTTTGTAGTTAAACTCACACAAAGTGATAATAAAGGGAGCTCATTCCAAAAAGCAAATAAGACTTTTGTAATAAAATAAGATTATACTTAAAGTAAGAATGAACCACAATATTTTAGTTAGAATAAGCAAATAAAATTTTTGTAATGAAAGAGGATTATATTTAGGGTGAGAATGAACCATAATATTTTAGTTGGAATAAGCTCCCTCTATTATCACTCTACAAGAGTTTAAATATAAAGCAAAATGACAACTTCTTCGTAGATCATATCCTTAAGGATTAGGACTCTACAACTAGTTACAACCAAGTAGTCAAAATTATTGAAATAAAAATAACAACTCTATGACCTATTGTTAAGAAAGCTTATGACGTGATCTAACCAACTTAGACCAAATCTTTACTACCAACAATCTTCCAAGTTTTATGATACTTGCATGGCCCATGCATTTCCATAACCACGTATTATGCATTCATCGGGACACTTAATTAAAAGATTTTGGATTCCTAATGGGTACTCTTTAAGATCTTCTTATCTTATCAATAACTTCCCCTTGTACTTGAGCCTTGTATAAGACGATTAAGATTATGAATTTATCTCTCACTGCTTGAGTGTTTTCCAATGTAACATCATCCACACGAAGTCTCTTTTATTTGATTAAGCTTTCTTTAATACTCTTCTTCCCTTATTTGACCTAACGTGTGTCCAATATAACCTCTAGTTACATGATAAGTTCACCAACACCAGCAATAGGTGGAATTCAGTACCTAAGGAGTGACACATGGAAGACTAGGTGAATACGAGAATTAACTGGTAGTGTAAGCTTGTAGGCCAATTTTCTAATCTTTTTTACAATTTGATATGGACCATAAAATTGGCTTACAAACTTTTGGTAAGTTTGTTTAAACACTGACTATTGGCGATCATGATGGAACTTGAGAAAAACCCATTATCCCACTTGGTATTCGATGTTCCGTCACTTGGAATCACCTTATTGCTTCATTATATTACTTGCTACATATAAATTGACTTTGAGCTCTTATAGTAATGCTTCTTGAGAAGCAAGACTTTGGTCAATGGCTTTAATCATTATGTGGAATTATTGGTGTCGCTCTTTCATATAAAGCTTGAAATGGAGTCGTTCTTGTGGAGGCATGATAAGCAATATTATACTAGAATTCTACCCATGGAAGGAAAGAATGTCACTTTCACAGTTGCTAAGATGCAAAACAACAGAGATATTGTTCAACGTAGGGGTTCACCACCTCTAGCTACCCATCCATTTAAGGATGATATGCAAAGCATATCTTCAATTATGAGTAGTGAATACTGGTTCACAATCACTTATGGTGGATCGAGGCATTCCATGAAGCTTTACCAATCTTTCCACAAATGTTTCAACTACAATTTTTATTATATACAGATGAGATAAGGCCAACAAATGTATTATTTTCTCAGACAATCATCAACAACAAGAATGGTATTCTTGCCATTTGAAGGTGAAAGGTCTTCTACAAAATCCAGGGTGATATCATCCTAAACTTAACATAGAATTGGCAGTGGTTAAAGAAGGTTGCCTGGTGGCAAAATGTTAGCTTTATTTTGTCAGCATACGTCATAAGAAGCAATATAGTCTTTCACCAACCGATACATTAATGGCTAATAAAAGTGTTAAGCTGGTCTCTTATATCTTCTTATTACCCCATAATGCCCTCCAGCTGGTGAATCATGGAACTCACGTAAGAGTTGTTGGATGATGAAAGAATTTGGAGGTACTACCATATAGTTTTTGTAACAAACCAATCCACTGCACCATGTGTAAGGTACACCTAGTTGTTCTATTGCTAGCTTACTTATTTTCTACATGTATAGATGGTTGTGTGCTTCGACTTTGATTGTATCCTATAATGTAGTTTGAGACACAAACAAAGAATTAAGATTAGAACCGCTCGACACTCAAGATAGAGCATCTGTTGCACTATTCTCATGGCTCAGTTTGTATGTGATCTCATAATCATAGCCAAGTTATTTAATCACCCATTTTTGATGCTTTGGTGTTTTCCATCACAATAACCACAAAATTGATTCTAAGTGACGGTACATTGAATACCAAGTAGGAGAATAAGTTTCTATTAAGCTCCATCATTATCACCAATAATTAGTGTTTAAAAGAGCTTATCAAAAGCTTGCAAACCAATTTTATGGTCCATATCAGATTGCAAAAAAGATTGGAAAAGTGGCCTACAAGCTTACACTAATAGTTAATTCTCACCTTCACCTGGTCTTCTATGTTGCACTCCTTAAAAGGAAGATAGGAGACAACCTTACACTAGGTATTGAATTGCCACCTGTTACTAGCAATGGTAAACTTATCATACAACCAAAGGCTATATTGGGCATACGTTAGGTCAAACAAGGGAAGAAGTTTCTTGAAGAAGCTTAATCAAATGGAAGAGACTTCCTATGGATGATGTTACAAAACACTTGAGCAATGAGAGATAAATTCATAAACATAAATATAAGGGGGAGGCAATAATAAGCCAAGAAGATCTCAAAGAGTGCCCATTAGAAATCCAAAATATTTTGATTAAGTGTCTATATGCATGCATAATACATGGCTATTGAAATGCATGGCCTATGCAAGTGTCATAAAGCTTGGAGGATTATTAGCAGTAAAGACTTGGCCTAAGTTGGATGGATCACATCATAAGCTTGCTTGAGAATAGTTTATAGAGTTGTTATTTTATCTTAATAATTTCGACCACTTGGTTGCAACTAACTGTGTCCTTAGGGATATGATATACGGATAAGGAAAAGTTGTTATTTTCCTTTGTATTTAAACTCCTGCATAGTAATAATAAAGGGAGCTTATTCCAACTAAAATATTATGGTTCATTCTTACCCTAAGTAGAATCCTATCTCATTACAAAAGTCTTATTTGCTTTGATTGGGACCTATCATCGACCCTGTGCTAGCAGTATCATCGCCTGAAGCCATCCTACATAAGACACATATCATTAGTTTTTTTCACTTAATTTGTTCCTAGAAATGTAAACTCGCTTTGATATCACCTAAATATGACACTCTGATAATTCTTAAATTATAATTTATCCAAATTGTTTCATAATTATATCATTAAGTATCAAAATCTTCATTAGTTCTAAAAATGATGTTCATCAGTCATAAAAATTATCTGTCTAAGCACAACTTTCCTAACTGTCACATTCAAAAGTATATACTATAAAACAACTTTACTCAATTCAATATGCTTGCTCCACCTAGACTCCGCTTTGTCAATCATATGCATTAGGGTTATCGACAATATCTGTATCTTCTAAAAAAAATACTAGCAAGGGGTGATCTGTCTACTTAGTAAGGGTAACTAACTGTATCCTTAAAATCAAATAACTCAATATAGATAGAGATTATTCAAATGATTAAAACATACATATTATTCTGAAATACACAACAATACTCATCCTATCTAAACACTCAACAAACATCCAAAATTTTATCGTTAGTAATGATTAATAATAACATTATTTTATTATTGTCATTTATGTTTTACCTCATTATAGTAACTAAATTGACTATAGTTTTTTAACTTAGCAGGCTTACATCTAATGATACGCGGGCTCGTCTTTACTCATCATAATCACTCACTAAGTGGAAACGTAATTAGATGTATAAATATCGACATAGAGTACCTCATTTCGTTATTCTAATTTGGTACTTTGGTATTACTCTAGTTAGTACCTAGCTATCAGCATAGGATATTCTCAAGACTCAAGATATCTTGATAACACTCGGGTACTTAACTATCAGCACGGTACATTCTCAGGACTCAAGATGTCACAATACTTGCTCCATGGATAGGTACCTAGTTATTAATTGCTCATATCTAAACAACTTATCAATCAATGAACCTATATAGTCATAATTTTCACAATCTATTCTCAACCCATTATAAACTCGTCTTTATTTAATTTCATGAACATAATTTATGCTACCATAATATTCTTAATTACATTGGGGAAAATTACTACAACCTAAACAACAATAATAGCAAGAGAAATAAATTGCAAAAAACTAAATCAATGCACGCGCAATTTATATGAAAAATTCGTCTCAACTTGGGAAAAACCACAGTTCGGATCTTCACAAACTAAAATCAATCCACTATAATAATCAAAAGTACAATCGATAACCAACAATAATAATCTCTACGACAAGTACAATTATCTCTAGGTTTTAGTACAAATTGAAAACCCTAATCAATTTAGTGCTCTCTACAAACCCAGGAGATACCAATATCGAATACCTATCGATGACGATCCGCTTCCTCTTAATTATCTCACCAAACAGCAGCCATCCTACACGCCAAAACAATGGAGTAGATGTCTCTTTTTCTCCTCCTTTGTTTTGGTTTTTATAGCAACCCCCTCTCTGTACCAAAAAAGGGTAAAGCCTATTTATCTCATCATAAATTGGCCTCTCTAATAAGCCACCAAAGCCTACCACCTATAGACCAATCAAAAAACTCTTTACTTAATGGGTGACCACTTGTAAGTAAAACAAGGCTCTCCTTTGCAAACTCATATAGCTAGTATTTAGGATTTAGGGAGATACCCAACGTTCCTTCCCCAACCCAAATTACAAAACACCTTCACCTCATCCAAGAATCGGACCTTCTTCTTCATGGCCTTATCCCTTCGAATGTAATGGCCCTCCATATAACAAATGTTATTATCGGCCTTCCTCCTTTGCATCACCAAGCGAGTACTGCAGTACACTTTGCACCACCTCCTACTACCAACATATCTACGCTCATACTTTGTCAATTCCCCCAAAGAAATAAGCCTAGCATGAGCACTTGGCACATACCTCACATTGTGGAAGGTTCAAGTCATACCATCATTGAGCTTCATCATCACGGTCCTTATGCCTTCGACCTTCAATTTTTGATCATCCACCATGTTGATATGGCCATATTCCCCATCTTAGTGCAAAGTATCAAACAAGGCTTAGTCTTTACAAACATGAACCGACGTGGCCGAATCAAACATCCAACTCTCTTGGCCCTCCTTCACCTCACCATGAGTAACCAATAACAAACCTCCATCACCATCACCATCACCATCACCTATTTCCACATTAGCGGAATCACCATCATCATCTACTTTAGTCTTGCCCTTCTTCTTTTGTATCAAAGACTCTTCAAGTCCTCCATCATCTTCAGACAACGGCTTTGGATGTAACCCATCTCCTTACAATAGTAACACTTCACATTATTAAAGTCTTTCAAGCGTGATTTCGATCTATGCCTTGAGTCATCTCCCCTTCTCTCTTGATTCCTTCTTCTCTCAAACTCCCTCACAACTAGTGCTCGATTACCATCACCCGAAGAACCTCCATCGATATATGTCAGCATCCTTTCGTGCTCCCTCAATACCACCATAGCTTCATCTAACATAATCTTCTCCTTACCAACAAGCAATGTCATAATACTAGGTCAGTAGGACTTAGGTAGTGAAGCCAACAATAAGAGAGCTTGTTCTTGATCGATGATCTTCTCATCCGCATTCTTCAACTAGGCCACTAGTTGGTTGAACAAATTAATGTAGTCTTGCAAAGTTGTACCCTCTTCCATCCTCAATTGGTACAACTCCCATCTCAAGCACAAGATGTTAGTCAACGATTTGGAGGCATACATAATTTGGAGCTTATCTATCAAAACTTTTTCAACGATTTGGCGGCATACACACTTTGGAGCTTATCCATCAAAGCTTTTTGATCTGTCTCACTGAAGTAGTTGTACTTGATCTCTAGAGCTATAGCTAACTGAATCGTACTAACCACCTTCTTCTCATCGACACCCACTTGGAATCATTCAAATTCGTTGGCATGTCTGCTTCCAAAACTGCATCTAAATCTTATTGTAACAACAAATCCTCAATAGTACTCTTCCACGCCTAAAAGCTTATTTTCTCATCAAACAAGAGAACATAAAATTTGGAAGCACTGCTTTCACCAATTCTCTTCTCACACTAATTCCTCCCTAAATCAAACAAGCAATAATTTTCCCTACACAAAGATCCTCCAACCATAGCTCTGATACAACTTGTTGTGGAAAATTATTACAACTTAAACAACAATAATAGCAAGAGAAATAAAGCACAAGAAACTAAATCAACCCACATGTAATTTACGTGAAAAACCTCTCTCAAATAAAGGAAAAACCACGATCTGGATCTCCATGGACTAAAATCAATTCACTATAATAATCAATAGTACAATCAATAACTAACAACAATAATTACAATTATCTCTAGATTCTAGTACAAATTGAAAACTCTGTTAAATTTAGTGCTCTCTACAAACCCAAGAGATACCAATACCGAATACCTTTCGATGATGATTCGCTTCCTCTTGATTATTTCACCAAACAACTGCCATCCCACACGCCAAAATAATGGAGTAGACCTCTCTTTTTCTCCTTTTTTGTTCTAGTTTTTACGACAACCCCTTCTCTGTAGCATAAAAGGGTTAAGCATATTTTTCTCATCATAAATTGGCTTCTCCAATAAACCACCAAAACCTACCACCGATGAGCCAAACAAAGATCTCTTTACGTGGTGGACTAGTACTTGTAAGTACGACAAAGCCCATCCTTGCAAAACTCACATAACTAATATTTGGGATTTGGGGAGACACCCAACAAATTATACCCATGTCCAATTGAAAATTTTAATTATCATATTTTTGCCAAATTATCAAGCAGTATATATCATAATATGTAACAAAATATAATCACTAAACATTTTGTTCTTTGTTAATTATTTATTTAATAAATAAACAAAATTCGTATATTTTAAAATTTCACATATGCAATTATTAATTTAGTTAATTACTAATTCAAAATTAATTCACCATAAAATAATATTAATAACGAATTTCAAAATTTTATGAATCTTACACTAATATAAGGGTATAGTTTAAGGTTATCCTTACCTGATTTTCAGACTCAATTAATTGATGGCTCCAATTTGCTCGCTAATCCATCCTCTAGTCCTAGATATTACAAAATTCAATAAGACTTTATTTAAGAAAATTTTTCATCCCAATTACACTTAATAATCCAAAATTACCCCCTTTTACCACTTTATTTTAATTACTAAAATATCTTTACTTTACCTTACTATTATAATTACTAAAATATCTTAACTATTAAAATTCCTATTTTACCCTCACATCCTTTCATTATTACAAAATACTTTTACAAGAACTAAATTCTAATTTTTACCTTTAATTTTTCACATTCTTATTTTGCCCTTCATAGATCTTAAATTTTTCTAAATTATCTTCTTGTTTACCCTCTCCTCTCCTCTCCTCTTCTCCTATCTCCTCTTTTTCTCATTTTTCCAGCCACATTTTCTTTAATTTGTTTTTTCCAATTTTACCAAAGTTATTATCACAAACAGTCACAACATAAATTCAATTAAAAACGAGTTTATGATTATTGAAATCACTAATAAAAGGGATGAAATTTTGCTAAAAATTTTACCTATGTAAAGAAAGAAATTTTTGGGTTATTAATTTACTACAAGACAAAGAAAATGAGGAACACAAAAAAAAAATTCACACGCAGGAAAAAGACAATGTTTGAGTACACTTAACAGCTACAAATTTCCCTGCAAATGTATGGATTATGGGGGGAAAAAAACTCAGGACATATGGAAATTGGGCCTTAATCAGGTCTAGAGCCCAAATGTTTTTTAAAGACTAAGGTTTAACCCAATTTGAAGCCTAACACTTATAAACAAAATAATATTATTTTTTTGTTTTTTTAATTTAAAAAATAGTTCAATCCAGGCCGAGTAGAATCATGATTGGGCCTCCTAATTCGAGCCTGAATGGGACAAAAAGTGTGAACCCAGCAATAGTTTCCAATATGAATTGGTCCAGCCAACTTGTCAGCCTTCTTAACCACACGATCCCATTAAATCTGGAAAAGTCCTTAAAGCTCTCCAGTCCCCAACAACGTTGCTTTTTGATCCATTATCTTCTCTGAATTATGAGATGCCCCATTATTAGCATACTTATCGAATGGACAGTGACATCGAATTTTGCATCAGCAGTTTTGTTTTCTTCGAAACTTCGAAATTAATACAGTGGGTCTTTGGACTTTTCACAAAAAATATTACTTGTCAAAAAATAAACGGCGAAGTGACGAAATAGATGAACATTGTCCTTGTCGCACAGTTTAGTCGTTGAATCGCCTTATTAGAATTATTAATTTGGGAGTCGATAATTTAAAAGTACTTTTTTATAGTTAAGACCCGTTTAAAACAAGCACCCAATTCTACCGTTGGGATGACAAACAGAACTATTTGATTTATAACTATTAATTAACAGTTACGGACTGCAACCTCATTACTCTCAATGTGCAATGTTCCTTGGATTGTTAGCGGATGGAAAATTAAATTCAAAATCAATAAATAAAAGTTTAATTTTAAAATATCTATTAGGTTTAGTTATAATTAAATTTGAATTCAAATATTTATTTCTAATCAAATTTGAATTTGATAATTTTTTTAACTTTAAATGATCATAATCAATTTTTTAAGTTAAAATTTTTCTATATAATTTCAAATTCATAAATCAAATTATATTTAAATTTCAAATTTAAATATTTAGATTTACTTTTATATTTTAAAAAATATATTATAACTTAGGGCCTGCTTGTTTCCATATTTTCTGCTTTTTGATGTGGTTTTCATTAAAAAAGAAGCAAGCCCTTAAAACGTGTTTGGATGAATATTGTTTTAAAAATAAAAAATCACAATAATTTTACAAAAACATTTAAAAAAGACATTTTTCTAATATTTCACATTCGTTTATACTTCCTCTTCTTCTCTCTTCTCTCTTACGTCTCAAACTCATTTCTTTACTTTCCACTGTTTCTTTATTCTTTCCTTCTCTCTTACATCCATTTTTTATTCGTGCAGAAAGCGAAAGTTTGGACTTTTTAACCATGTGAGTTTTTCGAAACTGATTTGATATTTTTCTAATTATCTTGTATTATTTTTCTAATTTTCTTGATTTCTTAATAGAACATCTGATTTTTCTTTGTTTCTAGTTTTCATATTTTTTATTTCTACATTTCTAGTTTTCCTATTCATCGTTTCTCTGCATTTTTGCATTTCAAATTGTTTGATGTTCTACATTTTTTGTTTATTTTGGCTTTTATGTTTCTAAATTTCGCGTTTCTGGTTTTTTGATTTCTTCATTTCTAGTTGGTTCTGCCGGATTCTGGCGGAACTGTGCGTTGCCGTTTGGATCCATGGGATCGATGGCT
>JANSVB020000195.1:4156026-4175836 GCA_025504935.2 Erythroxylum haughtii
CATTCATCTGTGTATGGGAGACACTTTGGTCCCAGAAGAACAGCTAGAAAAATTCTTGACTATGGATTGTTTTGGCCTAAGCTATTTTATGATTCCTACATGTTTTGCAAGTTTTATGATAGTTGTCAAAGAATAGGTAGCTTGGGATCGAGAGATCAAAGGCTGCTTACTTACATCCTAGTATGTAAGATTTTTTTATGTCTGGGGAATAGACTTTATGGGTCATTTTTCTTCTTCCTTTGATAAGAATTATATTTTTCTTGCTGTAGATTACATTTCGAAATGGGTTGAAGCTAAGGCTACTTTGTCTGACGATGCTAAAACTGTTATAGATTTTGTTAAATCTAACATTTTTTAGATTCGGAATGCCTTAAGCTATCATTAGTGATCGAGGGACCTATTTTTGCAATAAGATTTTTTAGGCTTTGATGAAGAGATGTGGTGTCACACATCAGGTTTCTACAACGTACCTATCATCCACAGACAAGTGGACAAACTGAAGTGTCCAACATGGAGATTAAGTGGATAAGCTGAAGTGTCCAACAAGGAGATTAAGTCTATACTGAAAAAAGTGGTGAACCTGAACAGAAAAGATTGGTGCTTACGATTATATGATGCCTTGTGGGCATACCAGACTGCTTACAAAACTCTAATAGACATGTCACCATACAGGTTAGTTTTCGATATGCCTTGTCATTTATCTATGGAAATAGAACATAGAGCTTACTAGGCTATGAAGCAGTTGAATATGGATCTGGTAGAGGTTAGTAACAATAGGAAGCATATGAAAGTTCTTCTTTATCATTCAAAGCCTAAGTTATTTTCAGTAAAATTACGATCTCGCTAGCTCGGACCATTTATTGTTACTATTGTATTTTCTCATTGTGCGGTACAAATTCAAAGTTTAGATACTTCTAATGTATTTAAGGTTAATGGACATCATATAAAACCATACTATGAGAACTCTCCAGTCGAGCATGCGGAAGAGATAGAGTTGGTATCTCCAACCTATCTCTAGTCGTCAAACATGTCCAACTAACGACTTAAAAGAAGTGCATTTGGGGCAACTCAAAAAATAATTTTGGGTTCACTTTTATTTTTATTTTTAAGTTTTTTTAATTTTTTATTTTTTTAAGTCTGTTTCGTTTTAGTTGTGAATTTCATTTCACTTATTTTAGCATTTTCATTTGTTAATATTTTCAATTTTATTATTAAAAAAACTCTTTCCCACCGCTACTACCATTTTACCACCCATCATTTTTACTTTCCCTCTTTCACTTATGTCTTCCTTCCATTTTCACTCACTTCATATTTTACATAACTATTGTTGAATTCGTGAACACCCATACCATTCCAATACAACACCCAACCTTCAACCCTCTTCTTCACCGTAAACCACCCATTTCTCAATCACAATTTTTTTTAGTTTCATGTTCTTTATTTTGAGTTTCAAGATTGCAAATTCACAAAGATTGGAGTCAAGCCACAAAAGAAAAGTGATTCCCGCAGGTTAGCTTCACCAATCACGACATTTGTGGACATCTAATCTCCATTGAACACCACGACGATGTCACCCACGATTGCAACATCAACCCCATTCATACCTCCAATTTCGACACCAACACTAGGCCCATCAACACGAAATTGAATATGGAAGGGTAAACAAGTGGAGAACCGTAGCCAATGGAACTCAAGAAGTAGAGGCTTCACTTCTTTTCGACTACCGGAAGACAACAAACGATTTCAATAATTCAACCAACACAAAATTTATCCTTATAAGTATGGTCCTACAGACACTCTTGAAACTTTACAAGCTCATGATTCCTTTGAACAAATGATGGGACTAATTTGTTGGAATGTGTTTGCTAAAATTGACTGCTATGCATATGTTGAACTAACGAAAGAATAACGTGACCATGGGTTTTGTTTCAGCTAATGATGTTAAAGATGAGCCATTTATAAGTTCCCATTGTGATTATCATGATGATTTTAATGCATCTAAATTGTGGAATCAATGGTCCGTAGACCCTAATCCATATAATGCTACTGTATCTAAGAATTCGTACTTGAAAAATTCTGTTTTCAAAATTATTCATCGACTCTTAGCATATAATTTTTCAGGGCGTCGAGATTCTGCAGGAACACTTTCTAAAGTTGAATTTTACTTTTTGTGGTGTATTGATAGAAAAGTTCCTGTTAATTTAAGTTTTTGGTTTCTAACGCAATTTCAATATATGCTAAATAAAAATTTAAACTTTTGATATTAGGATCCTACATCACTCAATTGGCTGTCAATTTGGATTTATTAGACCCTAACAATACTGACATCATTGTGGCTTGTGCTATAGAAACACATTTTTAAAGTATATTGACTTTGTTTCTTTTAAAAAAAGGAAGGTTCGAAGCGGTTAACATCAAGGCTCTCTCAATTTTTATTCATATTTTTTCTAAGGTTCAGTTGATTGGTGTGTGTTTGAATTTTTCCTTACTTGTTGAATAATATATTTGATGTGAAAATGAGGCTTTGCTTGATGATTTGAGAATTCTACTCTTGGATTTTGATTTATAGAGTTATGTCAAGAAAATGTTGATACTTGGTTGGAGACCTGTAGCAACATTCGAGTTTTCTATGATTTGGATTTTTCAAGTTTTATCTTAGTTTCTCTTTACATCGTGAGCTGTATGAATTTGAGCAATATGTTTTCACATGGTTTATGTGAGAAAGAGATTGATTAATATTGATTATGATTCGTTGAATGCATTTTTAGGGTTATAAATTTAATCAGTCGTATTACTTTCTTATGATTCTTTTGCTACACTTACTACTAATTTTTATGCTTCTTTATTTGCTGAGATTGATTGCATTGAAAGCATTCTTTGTTTTGACATTGTTTTGTCCCAAAGGGGAGATATATGATTGTTTATTTTCATTTGATATGACTATTCAATTCAAGGAGAGATTTCAAGGTAACTTCATGACTATTATTTTTGCTTTTTGGCATTGTCCCAAAGGGGAGAATGGATGGTGTAGTGGATGTGATTGTTGTGTTTACTTGGAGAACTTGATTGTTTTTGTTAACTTCGGATTATTGTATATTTAGATATTTGCCAAGTACTTACTTGGAAGTTATTTGGAACCTTATGTTCAATTAAGAGGGAGTCCCCAAGTGGTCTGTGAATTTGATGTTATGCGTCCAATTACATTCGTTAAGGGGAGTTTCAATATATAACAAATAATGTCAAAAAGGGAGAATTGTTAAGATATAGGTTATGATATCTTATTATTTAATTTTGAGCATTATTTGATAATTAAACTTAGTTGGACTTATATAGGACTCTTTCAAAATAAGGTTGATCAAATTTAAAATCCTAATGTATATCTTATTTGGGATAATGGCTATCTAAGGAACCATAATTTTGGAGATTTGGTTTAATTATTTGCAGTTGTAGTGTGGCTAGGATTTACGTGTGTTGAGGGCTAAAGTGTTTTCGATTCTAGGGAGAAAAAATGATGAGTTTTATGTGTCTTGGCAGCTGGAATTTTAGGGATACTTTTTGATGATGTTCGGCAGCTGATTGGGTTAAGACATCATTTTATCTGTTGCTGATTTTTCTATCAAGATATTCTGTGATTGTGTGGAATCTTTTCAACTGCATTTTTCTCTAGTCTTTGTTGTTAATTGGTAATCTTGGTAGCTGTGGTTTCTCTTAGTGTTTGTGTGATTTGGCTAGGTAATTTTTGATTGTGTGGAATCATTGTTGTTGCTTTTTTTTTCTACTGTTAGTATGTGACTTCAGTGGGCTATGTAATTGTTGATGGTCAGTTACATTCTTTCCTGTTCTTAAATAACCATGGAGGTTGAGATGCGTGTTTTTTTTGGAAAAACTCCATAAGTCTTTGGTGGTGAAATATTTGTTTGATTGGTGATTTTCTGCTATTGTGTGGGATTTTCTAGTGATGATATTGAAGCTCCACAGCAATTTTTTCATTGGACAACTTCCTATTCTTTCGTTGACAAATCTACATATTTAGGGAAGTGTTTTTATCTCAAATGTTTTTCTTAGTTTATATCTTTATTGATTTAATCTCTTGAGTTGTTCAATTATCTTTTTTTTATTAAACATTGTTGTGAAAATCCTCTGTTGAGGTTAGCATGAGATAGTCGTGCTATTGGGAGTGAAATTCTTTCATGGGATGTAAGAAGAGGGATAGTATCAAGGGTAAGATGGATCAGTTCTATAATGCCTTGAGTAAAATTATTGTTGTTTTTTTTATGAAAGTGATTAAACTGGGTAAGGGATTTACAGATGTAAGTAAGGTGTGCTGAACTGCGTTATCAAATCTTGGGTGTTGATTTGTTTATTTCGTGTTTAATTTTTCTTTTTTGTTTGTGCTAGAAAATTTATAAATTATTGATACAATTGCTTTATATCAAGCAAGCACAGATACAATTTAAAGCAACAACGGCAAAACCAAGTTTTTGTGAAACTATATCCTTTCAAATTTTTAGTTGGAAACGCCAGCGGTAATGATTAAAAACTCAACACCTGAAGATGTGTCCTCTTTCGGATTCTCTCAATCCAATTGAATCAAAGTTCTCCAATATTGCTTAACCAGCTGAACTAGTATTGGTTGATTTCTTAGTGAATTTGAAGCCTAAAGGGAACCATGTTTGCTATAACGCCTATTTATAGTATATTCGTTATCTACTTGTATTAGTGCTAATATAAAAGGAAAAAACAAGTAATAATAAGCATCTAATTAACTGAATACATAGTGGTGCTATATGGTTTTACACTATAAAAATTACAGAAATAATTATCTAAAAAATTTCAAATGGTTGTCTTCTTGCTTCCTTATGGGCTTTGTTTTCTTGTTCTTAGCAGCTTCATAATTCAATGAGGCCATCACACCACTATACATATAATGAAAACAATCTATCATCAATACATGATTTGATTTTGATTGGATCTTTTGCTAAAACTCCCTCTTCTTATCTCTCCTGGTGGTAACTTGATATGATCAAGTCCCCTAGATCTGGTTATAGACTTAATAAGTCTAAAGTCTGGCTATAGTTCACCAGCTTTCAGAATTTTCCTTCCTTTATGTCCTATTTTTTTTATATAAGGAAAGTAAAAGAAAAAGATTACAGAACGAGTGTAGGGAAATAGGTCCCCGTCATATCCTCTGTAAGGATAAGGTGGCATCCAATGGGTGTAGTATCAAAATAAATGATCCCAACATCAAAATGTTCTACATAGTTTGCAAGCTAGTTGACGCATCTGTTGCTCTCTCGATAAATATGTCGATGAATAATAGTCTAGTTCCGATGAAACAGCTCATTGATGCCCATGACTATAAGATTGAGGGCCTTTGCTCTGTTGGCTGCGAAGGAAAGGATATTGATCACTGTTGTCGAATCCATTTCAAGTTCAACTCGGCGGTATCCCATATTCCATGCAAGTGTGAGTCCAGTAAAAACTCCCCAGAGTTTCGCGTACACCGATGAGCACCATCCTAAATTTTGTGTGAAGTCTCCAAGCTAGTTGCCTTCTATATCTCGAATAAGGCCACCTACTGTGGCTGAGGACGAGGAACATTTGCTTGCTCCGTCAGTATTGAGTTTTACCCACCTAGAAGGAGGATTGCTCCAACCGATAAATTGCTCTTGGTGAGGGCGAGGATCGGTGCCAACTCGACTTTGCCACTCGACGGCCTTAAGGATCAGTCCTGCATAAGACAAAATGAGAGACTGAGGTGAGGAAGGCCAAGTAAAATGTTCATCAAAGAGTGACTTATTTCTCCATGTCCACAGGAAAGTAGTTCCAAAAAGGATCGACCAGTCATGCGCTAATACTCGTCGGTGATGTTGGAGATTTTTAATGAGACACTCCCGATTCTGCATAGTGAAGAAATCGTGGGGGATTATGTATGGAGGAAAATTGGTCCACACTTGGCAGGCCTTGTCACAATCTCGCACCGCATGAATTGAGGTTTCGTCGAGTCGACAATGTGAGCAAGCTCCATCCGTAGTGAAACGGTTACGGACGAGTTATTGGTTGGTGAGTAATTGATCGTGAGCAAGGAGCCATAAGAAGGAACGAATGTGTTGGGGACCCTTTCATTGCCATATTTCCTTCCAAACCCCATGTGGCGGGGCTTCTTCCTCTTCCTTGAGCATGGCGTAAGTGGAAGCAACAGTGAATTCTCCAGTGTCGGAGTTTCCCCAGATTAACTTATCCTGTCCTAGGTAGAGTTTTGGGGGAAACGTACTGGCCATTACCCTGAAAATCAGCATCAGAAGATACGATTGAAACGCTTCCCACTGCCAATTACCGTCAACGTCCACAAAATGATGGACACTTAGGTTAAGAGTGGAAGTAGGGACTGGGGAGGTAACATGGGTAAGCAATGGTCCTACTCTTGCAAGCCACGGATCTGTCCACAATCTAGTGCGAGTACCATCGCCGATTATCTATTTCATACCCTATAGAACGAGGTGCCAAATTGCCTTTAAGCTCTGCCATATCATTGATCCTTCTTTTGCCTCTAAATAGGTGAGGAGATTCGTAGCATCAAAACCATATTTTGCAGAGAGAATCTTGACCCATAAAGCATGAGGCTTGTTAATCAGAGCCCAATCTAATTTTGCTAATAAGGCATTGTTGGTTTCGCGAATTTTACGTATGCCAAGACCCCCCATTTCTTTCGATTTGCATACTTCCTCCCACTTGACTAAGTGGGTCCTCTTTTTGTCGTTTGATACGCCCCAAATAAATTGTCACATTAGTTTCTCCAGTTCATCACACAAACTGCGCGGTAACCGGACTGTTTGCATTGTATAACTGGAAAGGGCTGCGATCACTGATTGGGTCAAAGTTGTGCGGCCTGCTAAGGCCAAAAAATGGGTTGTCCATCCGGAAAGGCGTTGATGGACCTTATCCAGAATGTATTGATACGTTCTTTTGCTGGCTCGTTCATGCAGAAGAGGAACTCCTAAGTATCGTTCGAAATCGTTTGTCGGTTGGAATTTCAGGGCTCTGCTTAACACCTTAGCCATCGAACGAGGAATATTTTTGGAATAAAAGCACCTAGATTTGTCTTTGCTGACTTGTTGTCCTGAGGCGTCACAAAAAGAATCAAGGATGCCCTTGATAACATATGCTTGATCGATGGAGGCTTCGGAGAAGAGGATGAGATCATTCGCAAAGAGTAAGAGGTGGTCCGGTTTTGTTTAACTTGATTGGTTGCCATCGTCCTTGTGTCACTGCTTGAGTGATAGAGTGTCCTAAGCGTTCCATACATAGAACAAAAAGGTAAGGCGAGATGAGATCTCGCTGTCGAATAACTCTAGAAGGGCTGAAGGCCTCGCTGACCCATTCCAGTTGACTTGAATGGAGACCTTGGAGATGAATTTCATGATGAGATTAATCAGCAATGCCGGAAGCCCGACATCGATTAGGGTATCTTGAATGAATTCCCAAGACAGCCTATCAAACGCTTTTTCAAGATCTACTTTTAGAGCCATTATACATTTTGGTCCCGTTTTCCTAAAGACTAATATTGAATATAATATTAAATTTATTTTTAATATTTAATATTGTATTCAATATTAGTTCATAAATAAATTATTGTAGTTGTATAAACATAAATTAATTTAGTTAATAACTAAATTATTGTAGTATATTCTTTGAAAAAATTTTGCTGTAAAAATTTGGTGTAGAATGATTGAAATAACACTAAATTTGATGTAAAAAGATTTTAAGAATATTTCTTCTTATGCCAAATTTGGTGTAATAATTAGAGATGGCCTTAGACGAGAATATCATATATGTGATTTGTTTAGTTTATTTCTGACACACGACGTGCCATGTTTTGAGAGTCAATATCATGTGTTGAGTGATTTTAAGAAATCATACTTTAACATATTTATTTATGGCTATGCTCATCCATAACATGCGGCGTTCATGTGCTTCCTCTTGCTTTTCTTATCCACGCTTATTCATTATCATTTTTTTCATATATGTCATTTCTACTATAAAAGGGGGCCATTGTCGTGAAATTCTCACCAAACAACTTTTTAAATTGAACACAGCTAAAAGATATAGAGTGTTAAGGGTCGAAAACTCATCCAAAATCTTATTTTGAAGGCTTAAAGAATCAACCCTGCCACCTGAAAACCAAACCAACCCGACAAATCAATAAAAGAGCATCAATTTCCTTTTTGGTTTCATCTTCAAAGTTTCAGCTTGATTTAAGATTTACCAGGAATTAAAGTGCAAGAGAAGCCGACTTAAAATTGAAACAAATGATACTTTACAATCAATCACTTAGTTGATTGTAGTTTAGAAATATAATTATTTAAAAATATTCTTTATTTTTTATATATTTAAACATATATGATAAAATACGTAAGATAAATATATATTGCAAAAAAATTACGATAAAATCATAATTATGAATTTGTATTGTATTTTATGAATTATTCATAAATTGTTCATGAACATTGTTATATTAAGACTAGACATTAATACAACGTAAAAAATACTAACATGTATTATGTTTTTCCTTATAAAAGAAATAGTTGGTTTTATAGATTAAAGTATGAAGATACTTAAATAAATATGAATGCTTGTTAGAAAACAAATTTATTGAACTGACCTCATATGAAATTTTTATTTGAAACATTATTTATATATCTATGAAAATTTGTATTGTGATAATTATATTAGTGATCACCTTGATTTGAAATTTCTAAAGTTATCTTATATAATGATTGTTATATTTTGATATTACTTATCACATATTTTAGTCAAGAGTAACTCAGTCAATAGTTAGAAGAACTTGAACTATATGGAGGTAAATGAGTGATCAATACAAGATTCCTCACTGTAAAGTAATTAAGGAAAATATTTTATTGTTCTCGATTAGTATTAATTCTGAAAATTCTTGATTAAGGTAGAATAACATTTTGAAAATCATTTTCAAATGTCATTAATTGAAATGACTACTAATGATGAAGAATTAACATGATTGAACTGAAATAAAGCAGACATTATTTCCATTTTTCTGTCTAATCAGAATATTGTATGAAGAAATAATTGAATTATTTAAAAAAATAATGCATGGAAATGTTGGTCAAAATCATTTTGACTTTCCTAAATATTTGAAGTAATTATGATACACTACTAGACATCAATCTTGATCTATAAATATAAATTGTTTAATTAGATAATTAAAGATAAATTAAAATAGTTTAATTTATCAAATCCTATCCATGATATAAGGTTATAATTTATATTTATTGTCAACATATTTTGAAAATTAACGGGTCACACTTAAAGTACAATTTAAAGAAAGAAAAATATTTTAATCAAGTTGAACTTGATTCAAAAGTTTGATAAATTTTATAACTAAATATGAGATATTTAATAAATAGGGATCAATATGAGATACTGGATTTTATTTGAGCATAATTAGTGCTCAATTAAAAATATCTATAATTCTAATTAAATTTCAATTAAAATTATAATTATAATTTAATATGAATTAAATTACTAAAATGTTTAAAACATATTATAAATACACTTAAGTTTTAAAAGTACTTATTATCTAACCCTCTCTATAATAGTTACATAGTTCTCTTAACGACTTGTGTGATAACGGTGGTTAAGATGAGTCGATTTTAGAAATGGTTGGAGAGATTCGACAAGAATACGATCAAACTTCAAAATATGATTTATGTGTTAATCATTTTATAAAATCTAAGTAATCTTGGCTTTTAAGAAATCAAAATGAAAAAGTTTTGTAATTATTTTATTTCATTAGGGATTGAATCCTACCTTGATTTTCCAACATATGCATTATATACATTTATGTAATAATTATAAAGTATATTTTTTGTGTATTCTCGTTTAAATTTATGTATAAATACTTCTTTATGTATAATTTTTATACACGCAGAAATACAAAGTTTTTTTATCTTCTTATATGGTATTATACCTCCCTTTGTAAAAGGATAACAGTCTTTTAGTTCTCAATTTTCATAGTTAATTTTGTAGTTTAAGTAGCCTTTGATATATACCAAACTCTTCAATTCTTTACGACTATCACAACAATACAAATGACATCTTAAAAGGCCACTCCACGCACCCTCACACTCCCCAAGAAGATCAACATCAACTTATGAAATTCCATCATTCAACGGTTAATGACAACCTAAAACAACATTGTTTTGATAATTCCATAGCTAAAATGACATCGTTTTAAGTAAAATAACAATAGCCAAGCCCATGTCTCCATACACCATCGCCAAATCATTGCCACGTTATAGTACCACATCATCATTGGCCACTTGCATCACTACCACACCATTGTCTCACATCAACCATGGGCCTTGCTTTATTGCAACATTAGTATTTGGTCCCATGTGACTGCCACTTCATCCATATGTTAGTATCCTACATCATCACTGGTTCAGCCAGTTCATTAACCTGGCTCGGTTCAAATCTTTTGATTAAATTTTATTGAACAGTTCAATTTTTTTACTGATTTTGTCAAAAATTAGACCAGTTCTTAAAGTTTTTGGGTGTTTTAAACTCATTTTTTGGGTCAAATTTAACAAATTGTAGCTCTAAATATAGAATTCTTCAATTTTGTGTGTTTTAATACTTTGTTGTTAAGGATGTTTTGTCTTGTGTTCAGTATAGATACTTCCCAAGTTTTATCAATACATTCCTCAACTAACTAATCTCTTATTTGATGGATCTAACTATGATTTGTGGGTTGAGTAAATGTGTAACTTTCTCAAACGAAGACGTGAGATCCCTCATCGGTTGGAGAGGAGAACGAAGTACGCCTTATAAAGATATAGATACCTCTTCCTTATAGACGCATTTTTTTGGGGTGTGGGAAGAGCAAAATCGTGGGGCCTTGGCCCGATGGGCAACCCAAAGTGGACAATATCTGTGGGCAGGTGGTCTGGTCTATTATAAATGGTATTAGAACTGGTTCCCGACCCATTGTGCCAGTAAGGGCGCTGAGCCCTAAAGGGGGTGGGTATTGTGAGATTTTACATCGGTTGGAGAGGAGAACGAAGTACACCTTATAAGAGTATAGATACCTCTTCCCCAAAGACATGTTTTTCTGAGTGTGGAAAGAGCAAAACCGCGAGGGCCTTAACCCGATGGGTAGTCCAAAGTAGACAATATCTGTAAGCGGGTGAATTGGACTGTTATAAATGGTATTAGAGCCGATTCCCGACCCCGTTGTGCCAGGGAGGATGCTGGGCCCTATGGAAGGTGGATTGTGAGATCCCATATCGGTTAGAGAGAAGAACGAAGTACGTCTTATAAGGTTATGGATACCTCTTCCCTATATACGTATTTTTCTTGAGTGTGAAAGAGCAAAACTATAAGGGTCTTGGCTCGATGGGCAACTCAAAGTAGATAATATCTTTGGGTGGGTGGTCTAGATTGTTATAAAACACTTCTCTAGAATATAGTTATAATCCTACCCAAAAGCTAGATGATGTAAAGGATATGTTCATAAAACGTATAGTATATTGGGATGATATGAATCAGTAGATTCTAACATAGTTTCATAATACATCTGTTGAAGTAATCAAGCTTGATTTTTGTCTCTTTGATACTACTAAAGGGGTATGTGATTTTCTTAAAAGTAGTTATTTTGTATCTGATAATCTCAATTAATTTCAACTTTATAGCCAACTTTATTACATGCAACAATAACCCGGTCAAATAATCCATCTTTATGTGTCTGAACTACAAGAGCTTTGCAATCAGTTGGCATTTGGAGACCCTACGTGGTCTAATACCTAAGCTGCCACAATATATGCCAAACTTTGTGGTCGAAAGTATATTTAGCATCTCTTGATGACTCTTAGAGATGAGTTCAAACCCATCTTTAGCTCTTTTCTTCATCAATGATCTCTGTAAAATTGTCAAGTGAGAAAATATATTTCGTCTATAGAAATTGTTCTTGTCACCGAGACCTCCTTTTATCAAACTTATCAAAACTCAAGTAAAATATGTTACAAATCTCATCTCTTAATTAGGCATCAGTGACACCAAGGCTAGTAAACTCCCTTTAAACTCAATGTTCATATCTGCTATTGATAAGATTCTCTTCAATGATTGCATTCTTTATTGATAATTAATTGGCAGCCTTCTATACCTTACTATTTCTTATCCTAATATTGCCCATACTATTCACATCATCAGTAAATTCATGTCAGCACCTTATATCATTTACTTCTTTACTATTCTTCATATCCTTTGGTATATGGTATATACTTGTTTTCAAAGTCTTCAATTTTGTCATTCGTCTTTATTAGAATTATGAGCATACTCTGATATTGATTGGGCTGAAGATTCAGCTAATCAATGCTCAACTACTGACTATTGTTTCTTTATTAGCTCATCTTTCATTTTACAATCCAATTAAAAAACAAACATTTATCTCTTGATCTATCACAGAAGTAGAGTATCAAGCTCTTGCAAACACAACTTTTGAACTCCTCTAGCTAAAATGGTTGTTTTAAGACCTATATTGTGTGATAATGATGTTGTCATACAAATAGTTCGTAATAATATTTTTTCATGAACGCATCAAAGCTATTGAAATTGATTGTCACCTTTGTGAGATATTATGTTAATCAAGGAACGATTCAATTTGTTTCTACCTCATCACAATCATAAATTGTTGTCATTTTTACTAAATCTTATATTTTTTAATAATTTCAATAACTTGTTTTTAAACTCAAGATATCTAACTTCGTACCACCTTGAAGAAGGATGATTTATATATATTTATATCAATCATAAAATATACTCCCTCCGATTTATAATAAGTGTCGTTTTAGATACATTTTAATTATTCAAAATAAGTGTCATTCTTGACTTTGTATGCATGTTTATAATTTTTCTTCCAAAATTAACCTTTCATTTCTCTCTCATCTTAATTATACAGATCACAATTTTAAGACAATTTAATACTATGCAATTTCTCTCACATGCTAATTTTATAGGAGTATTAATAAAGATATATCTATAATTTCATTAGCTTTCATAATAAGCGTGTATTTTTCTAAAACGACTCTTATTATGAATCGGAGGGAGTATAAAACAAGAAGCAGCCAAAACATTGACGTTGGGAAGGAGGGTTTAAAGAGACACGTGAATAGTGAGGTGGAATATAAAACGTTTAATTGTCTCATAAATATGGAGGACCTAGGAGAGGGCTGCGTTAGAAGGAGAGGAAACACGAAGGGGGCTTACGGTAGAGAGAAGAGTAGCATGACAAGGAGAGAACAGAACATCCGCGACAATCCAACACCATCGATAGTCCCAATGTCAATGACAGTCCCATAATTAGGAAAATTTGTGATGTTAAGTAATTAAAACTTTTATTTCTTAATTTACGGAATCCTAGTTATTGAACTCTGCTTGTTGCGAGACTTATGTTCTTCATTTCAATCGATTTATTAGTCAAGTATTAATTATTTTTTGGGTTATTAATTGATTGTTTAATTTTACAGCTAGCTGCGCAAGTAGTTTGTGATTTTATACAATCAATCGCTAGATTAAACATGTTGACGTTCAATTTTTTTAATAAAAAGTAGCGACTAGGATTTTTGTCTATTACGTTAGGGGCGTGATTCTAGAAAAAGTAATTGTCTAGGCTAAATATACATTGTATGTTTGTTGTCTAGTGCGTCGATTTTTTTGATTCGTAAAACTATTAATTAATTAAATATGAAATCATATCTAGGTTATTGATTAATAAGGGTTAATTCAAATACATGTTTTGGTTAACTAAATATAAGAGAAAATAGGTAAGGAAATTTACCACGACTAATGTTAAACTAATAAATTGGTTATTTTTAGTGTCGATGATCAACGCAAGTTCAATAACGAAAGAGACCGAAAACTAAGATTTGTTTCTATTGATTGTTAAATTCTCATTATTTTAGTTATTGTTCAATTTCATATTCCAATTGAATTGAGTTTAATTCATAATTAAAACCCCTTTTTTTTATTACGTAACTACTGACGTTTGAAATTCTCGTGGGAACGATCTTTACTTTTTAATACTACACTAATTTGTATTTTAGGAAGTTAGTTTATTTTTATATTTAATTGCAGGCGCAAGCAATCACCGGAAGATTCCTCTTTGTCAAATTAAAAAGAAACCAACTCTCTGCAAAAATTAATGTAGTAGTACAAAGGGTATTTTTAAGGAGATCTACAGTGGAAATTCATGACAAGACTTGGGAGTGGATGTAGATGAGGATTGTGTGTCGAACCCCTACAAATTAGTTTGTGTTTCTCTTCACTTACTCTTTGATTTTATATTTTAATTTATTTGATTTGATTTTATATTTTAATTTATTTGATTTGATTTTATATTTGGATTTATGATAATTTCCACCACCTGAACCGACGCTACCGTTGTTCAATGTTGACTTCGCTGGAGTCGCAGTAGTAGCCATTGGCATACTTACTGTAGTATGAGAATGGTTTGAGATCGGCAGTGAAGGATGTGAACTTGAGGTCTCTGATGTCTGGCTGGAATGTGACCCGGAAGGCTTCCCTCCTACTTGGACCTCTATTGACCTTAAAACTGTATTCAAGTCCACAGCGTGTATACCTTGACGTGTTGAGATGGTCCATATTGAACCATTTCTTTGCTGTTGTTGAATGTTTGGCTTGTCTTTCAGCTCCCCTGGCGATATTTGCTTTCGGGGTAGAAATTTCAATACATCATTCACAATTTGCGTCGTAACATCAACCTCCGGGCTGCAAAAGTATGAAGGTAGTGAAAAATGAAGTCCAACCATCTCGATAGTAGTATCTATTACAGAATCACAGAATTAGTAACTATACCTTGTTTTCTTCACGCTTCTTCCGGACAGACCGCCAGCAGCTTTCATGGCATCTCTCCATTTTCGAACTCTGCGACTTCTATAGTCTCTATTATGCTTAGCAAAGTCTTGAGCGAAAACTCCACTTTGGTTGCTAACATCTGAAGGATCCACATGGTAGAAGACAGGTATAACTTTTTGATTGAGCCTAGGATTTTTTCTACACTCCATAATCTTCACAAGTTCGTCTAAGGCCCATCGGGAAGAAGCATAACCTTCAGAGAAAATAGTTAAGGCAACCTTGGAATCTTTGATTGCGTCCTTAATTGCTGACTCAATATGCTCGCCCCTTTCAAGATCGGAATCGACGAAAATATTGAGAGATGCATCACTAAGAGCTCTGATCAAATAGCCTAGGAAATTAAAACGGACGTCTGGACCCCTGAAATTCAGGAAGACGTCATATTTCTGAGAACGTTGAGAAGATACTGATAAACAGGAACCCATTGTAAGAAGCAGATGCTGAGGCAGATTGTATGTAAGTCACAATAGGAAAGCCAATACGTGCATGTATATATAAGAAGTTGCTTTGCACGATGATTTTCCTTGAAAATCCCTTCAAAATGTCAATGGTGAGAGAGGAAGAAAACAAGCACGCAAGAGAGACTGAGTATAAGTCTACGTACGAAAATATACAGAAACATCCAACTTTGGCCGCTGAAATTCTCGTTTCCCATCCTTTTCTACCTCAGGAATGTTCACATTGAATTGAAAGGTAGAAAACCAATAGAAAGAGTTATATTATAGAAAAAGGAGTAAATATAATGAATAAAACGATATTGGCTTCCAGAGCTTAGAAAATTTTCTTTTCCGAGATTTTTTCTCAATTATAGGAAAAGCTCTCATTTAAAGAGCCATTCAGGCATGACAATCTAGTCTAAATGTGGTCAGATTTGACCCAGCTCGAAGTCAAATCTGGCCAAGCCCGAGCCACGGGATTAGCTCTCCAAGTAAAGGGATTGGCCAAGAAAGAAAAAAGCTTCAATGAATCTCTCCGTGTGTTTCTTGAGCTTGCAACTCAAACGACTTTTCCATGAAATTAAAAACTTTCCATGAAATTAAAAGCTTCAATGTAAACGATATTGGCTTCCAGAGCTTAGAAAAATCCAAGGCTTCGGTAGCTCACAATTATAAACTGTTGGGAATTAATTCAAATTTTTAAGTTATTTAAATTCCTTTAGAATAGGTCTTAAATTATCTTAGAATAAATCTTAGATTATATCTAATGTTATCTTATAAACTAGATTTGGTGGCTGAAAATTTTATTTTAGTTGTTTGAATTTTGCCTATATAAGGCAACCAAGTTTAATAATAAAATATGGGAGTGTTAATTATTGTTTAAACTTTTCTTACCCCATCTCTTTCTTCTTCTCTTCTTTTCTTCAAAATTCCAACACGGAGGACACCCAAAAGGGCCTCCAGCAGAGGCTTCCATAAGTTGTCCCAAAATAACAATTACCTACATATTATTTATAAAATATTTAAATAATGTTAAATAATATGGTAGAAAAAGTAATTATAAAAATGTGTACAATTAGAACAAATTAAATATATTGCTATAATTAGTTTAATTCACTTATAAATACTCATCAATCTTTTTATTTGAAGTATCAAAAATCAAATTCAAACAATCAAAAAGTAAAGTTTGTGATGATCCAATCTTATAAGTTCTAAGTTACAAATAAAATATTTACTAATTTTAATAGTTTTAGCTTATACTAGTTAGTGACCTAGTGATTGCAACTCCTATTTTTACTCATAATAATACCTTGTATCTTATTTCTATCAATCTTAGTTAAGTTGCGATTCTATTATATCAACCTATTTCTAAAACAAGTGTGTTTATATTAATACCTTTCAAAAGAAACCTAACAAACTAATGCTAGGATAAGAAATGAAGAAAGATAAAATATCTATAATATTGTTGAATTTATAAGCCTCAAAATGCTAAAATAGATTTGCTCATGCTTGATAGTAAGCTTAAAGTAATGAGTTATTCTAATACTTGAAGTTGGAAGAGAATATGAAACTATTAGCTTAGGTCAAAGTTTTAAGCAATGCTAGAGCTCAATCTGATAACTATTCTTTTAGAAAAAATAGTTTCCTTCATCTACCTAATAAGTTTTAAATTAGAGTATGTATATCTTATTGTGAGTATCTAAAGATTATGTGGTTCCCCTCCATCGAAATTGCACAGACTATACAAACAAAATTCATATCAAACACAACCTAATCATCCTTCTTCTAACTCTTGGATTTATAAGGCCGTTCAATAATATTTGGCCAATGTACTTTATCATAATATAACTTATAAAATGCCATATTTATATATATATAGTATGGATGAAAATTGATAGATGAAATATAAGTGATTATTGTTTCATTTCTTACTTACAAAGTGCACTTATAAAGTCTACATGAGGACTTTTTAATATGTCTTTTTCTTATTCTATGTTTAAATGCCAGTCATAAGATAAAGAAATGTTCAAAGGATATTATTATAGGGCCATGTTAGTTTGTACCAATGGACCTTGTCATAATCCCTACGAGTAAATCTCTACATAAATTTGTAAACCTTATATATTTATGCTTAAGTCAGATCAAAGTGTCTTATTCTTCTATAATAGGATTATAGTATAGATTTTTTTTCCTTAAATGAGGCAAATCCCCTAGAAATATGAATAGGTCAGCTCAATTTATCTTATTCAATTATAACACCAACCATTAACTTCTCTTATATGCTAGCCTTGAGAGTGTCAATTTCTTGTATCTTATAAAGAATGAAGTGCTCTACCTATATCCACCTAATTACTCTAATATATGGAATTAAATTCTAAATAGAATTTTTATATCTACTTATTATATGCTCTATATTTGTTATTATAAGTGAATCCTCCACATTAAAATACAACATAGATATACCCTTTAAAGGTACTAGTATTATTCATGTATGTAGTTATTTTTCACATGCAATAGCGGGAGTTATTTTACTTAGCTCAAATAAATTTAAAATATAAGCAACAAAAACCAATTTTATGATTAAAAAATTTATTCAGAATAGTTTCTCGTTATGAAAGCTAAAGAAGAAAGATGTTCTTACAATTGATAATTGTCTAGCTACCACTAATGAAAGGCTGATGGATTTCATAAATGATTCCAAATAAAATAAATTGGATGTGAATATTTTTATCAGTTTTTATAGTTTTAACTGATAAAGATTTTATAAGAGTATAGAAGAAGAAATTAAAAAAAAAAGAGACATAGGAAAATCTCACAAAGTTATATAAGATCAAGTCATTATGCAATAAATTTTCAAAAAAATTTGAAATCTTTAATGATGAAATCCACTTTAATGATTGAGCAGATTAATAATTTGACTATTATATTCTCCCAACTCACATTATTGGGTCATGGAATAGATACATGAACATGCCAAACATTTACTTTAGAATCTTCTTGATTTGTGCAATCAACTCACCATCAACTTAATTAATAATATTCTTTCAAACTACCCAGTCTTTGATGATGTTACAACTATAGTTTTAGAGGAACAATATTGACATAAGAATGAGAAAAAGAGGAGGGTTTTTTTTAACAAGATGAAGCTTTAATATCATAAGAGAGAGATCAATAGAATATGGCCTAAGTGGGAGCCAAAATTATGGTAGGTCAAAATTAGAAAGTAAGAAATTTTAAAATAGTACAAATATAGTAAGAAATGTCCCTCAAAAATAATTGTTGGAATGTATATAAGAAATATTCAAGAAAATTATGTAAGTACTTTAGATGGTGTAAATATTTTGTATTGTGAAGTAGTAATAACAGTTGAAAGTAGAAAGTCACTATTTTGATGTATGGCTCTTTAACATAAGAGTTCATTTTCATATGAACTTTCGAATAGAATGATTTCATCATTGTTAACTCATCTCAAGAGAATCTGTATACAGTTGTGATGATTATGCTATAAATTACATTAGTATTGAAAACATCAAGTTAAAGATATATGATGATATAATTCGTAATCTTTACGAGGAATGATATAGAGGGCTTAAAGAAGAATTTGTTGTATTTAGGATGACTAAATAATCTTGGAAGCAAAATAAAAATTTTTAACAAGATTTGAAGATAATTTTAGGCATTTTTGTACTTATAAAGGGGGATAAAAGATAGGTAAAATTTTATCCAAGCTAAAGAGAGAGACCTTGCTAGAAGCAGAAGCACCAATCACTTTAAATAGTTTATGTGAAAGATATTTAATGTTATAAAATTATAAACTTAGAAATATATTTAAATAAAGAATGAAGATCCTTGCTGTGTAAAAACTACTTCATAGGCTCATAGAGATATCACTACCATTTTCTGAGCATTGTGTTATAATTTCTTTTAGAAATTAAAATTTTCATTAAAAAAATGAGAAGAGTTACATCTAAAAGGCTATCCCACATGAATAGACCCACTTAGCTTACTAGATACACAAAAAAAGACAAAAATGACAACGTTCAACAAAGCTTCGTTCGACAATTCGAGCAAAAGTACTTTTTCCTTTCTCGAATCTTCGATCATTTACTCAATTTGGGAGAGTGGTTGAGATACTCTGGAGGCGCTGCTTATGGTGGTCCTTGGGGCTCTTCTTCTTTGCTCTGCCCTTGCCAGCTATTATCCTCAGGTATCTGGTTCCCTTCCAATCCACCTTTAGGGGTTAAGGCAATTTAAGTATCTCTAAGGCATTTCTTTACTTTCACAGGAGGGAGAAACTCGCTAATCTCAGTTCTTCTGTGATTAGCCAGCGATTGAAGTCCTGATTTAGGTCAGAATAGTTTCTGCTTTGTTTCCTTTCTCGATGCCTTCTTTAATCAAGCACTATT
>JANSVB020000195.1:4269791-4284518 GCA_025504935.2 Erythroxylum haughtii
CCAAAGATCATGGAGTTGGTTGGCCTTGGTTACACTGGTTGGTTTGTCTACAGATACCTTCTCTTCAAGGTAAGAAACTCGTTTGATCAACTCTCAAGTCCTAGTCTCCAATACTGAATTTGTGATGCTTGAGTATATCCTACTTGATCAGTCCAAAGTGAACCAAAAGAGATGAAAATAGCATACGTAGAAAAAGCACTTCATTCCACTTTGATTTCTGGAGATTGGAAGTTATAGAGTACTGCATAAAGCTCAACATCTAAAAACACATAGAACTTTGAGATTGACCTATAGATATCTACTCTGTATTTAGGAGAAATTGAAGATAAGAATCAGACTTTTTGGGTGGTTTTGTGATATCTGACAAAATAAATCACTAACTGTGTAATCCCTCTTTCAGTCAAGCAGAAAAGAGCTTGCCTCAGATATTGAAGCACTAAAGAAAAAGATAGCTGGAACCGAATAGACCTACAATGGTTGGTAGGCAAATTTGTCCTGAATCTTCACTTGTTTTATTTTGGGATTCTACATCCATTGTGTAATGACATATTCCTATTCTCTGTTGAAAGTTAGAACTCTGCTCCGTTTTGGTAATTGTATCCCCCTTATATAATAGCCATGTACTCCTAACCTAATCTTGTTCTACCCACTGCATTATTGTTCAGCAATCTATGTGCATTCTCAAAATGAATAAACTGCAATTTTTAAAAAATTTTCTTTTCCAAAATTAGTGAATAATCTATAGTAGGTATTGTATAAACCGGAGAATACACATGATAATCTAAAATTTATATAATTCAAATAAATTACTTAAAACGAACTAATAATTTAAAGTTAAATAACAAATTCGATTTAAATGACATTCACAAGCTTCAACTTCTAATCAATAATCCTTTAGGATGAAGTAAATTGCAATGGTCTTCCTTAAAGCATGTAGTGAAAGTTCTCAACCATTAGCATTTCTTTCTTAAACCAGTGCCTTCTTAGCAAGGTTACAAAAGGCAGTATAGAGAAATAGCAGAACTAAATAGCAACATTTGTGTAAAAGGTATACACAGATGCAGTCCAACAGCATATGCTGGATGGTTCTGAAATTACAATTTAATGGCCAGCCAGAAAAACAAGCCCATACAGGATGTGGTTCCACATGTACATTCCCCTAGCCATTTCCAAGCATAGTTCAGGCCGAAACAAGTAGGTGACATTTCAGTAGTAGCTCAGTGGAGGGCGCTCCCTTATTACAGTACATAAGTGATTAGACTTGAATGGAAAGCCTAAAGGTGTAGAAATCTACCCCTGGGAACTTGCTTCGAAGAGTGTCAATGCCTAATGGCGAGGTCAGGTCGAATGGTGAGCTCCGCTCTAAGATGCAGGACCCCATTTATAAAATAGGGACTGTCCTCAGCCATGAATGAAGTCCAATGCATGGCGAACAAGTTTCTATAGCCAACTGCTTTGCCCCCAGTGAAGGTGTAGTTGCCTTTATATTTACTAATAAATTCTTCTGTTGGCTTCGACCTTGCTGCAAATTCATAGTCCACTGCGAAACTCACTGAACCTTTTTCCTGCATCCCCAAAAACAATCCAAAACAATGGAAAGAACTCTGCTGGTCCATGTTGCAATGTGCTGACAAGAAGAACCCTTGCCCACCCAGGTGGAATGCTTGAGAATAAACCCTTCCACATGGAAACAGATTTGCGCACTCATCCCGCTTCAAGTCCAGGTACACAACACACTGCTGCCTTGGTAATTCAAATTCTACCACTTTTACAGGCCTATACTTATAAGCACGTTCCACAAAACGTCGATTCAAGGCTGCAGACTCCTCTGCTGCCAGGGTTCGTTGTCTGTGTGGAGCCTCGGCCTTGAAAAACAAAGCCTCAAGCACAAGTTTAGATGCAACATCATGATCAAAATCGCTACAAGTTAACACCTTCTTAAGCTTGCGACAAGTCATGTAGGGAAAACGAATGAAACGAGCTAGGCATGAACCCAGTACTTCACGTCGCTCCTCCAGCCTTGGGTACTGACATCGAGCCCATTTTAAGACAAGATCATATACAGCATCTTCAGAGGCAACTTGCAGGTCATCGCTGGATAATATTGCCTCGATTCCAGCTAAAGGCAATGCCATCACCTCTTCTTGGGCCCTGATCATTAGTAACAACAAAAAAATGAGCGTCTCCAAAAGAATTTCATTCATAGAATTCAAGTGCAAGCTCAGCTGAAGATTCTTTTATCTTCTCATATGTCATTAGCATCATTGTCCTTTATAACGATACAGGACCAGTCCAAACTACTCATTATAAGCCCTTGACAAGCACTGCTAGGCATTACATGACGATGAGGAGATGAAAGAATTCTGGCACTGATGCATTGACCAGTGAGAAAGATTTAACCAAAGAAAAATGGAAATCAAAAGACACTTACTTGGTCATGTCCTTATAACGGGCTGCAAGATACTGCTTAGCAGCATCAGTCAATGGCTGAACTGCTTCAGCCATTAACACACTGGAAGGAAGCTCCAGATAAAGTAAAGCAGACTCTGGTGTCATAGTTATGTTCCGCAATAATCTGCTGCAGTACCTCATGCATGAAGCAACCTCAAACTTGTCAGCAGCCATTAGTACATCAAGCAATCCAGTAGCTGTTGTAGTTGACAAGGTATTGCTGTACATGAAATTCAGAAGCTCCATGAGGGCGGATTCCTCTGTTTCAGGACAAGATAACATTAAAACATGGTGAGAAATTTTTAATCTCAATATTCAGTATGATATTTATATCAGAACTGGAAAGCCCATTTTGGAATAATTTTTTGGAACAAGGAGGATTTGTATGATGATCTTAATAATATACAGGTGTAATGAGGGCTAAAGCTAAAAAACAGACAAAGAAGAAAACCACAGTAAATTATCAAAAACCATTATTGTTCCATAAATAACAGGTTTCCCAATATTAACTAGTAAGACAATTAAAGTACAGATTTCTGTATGGACAGATGAACAATAGTATCTGTAATAAAAATGATGAAAATGTTGCATACCATTTGCATTAATTCTAAGTGTAACATGTCGTTGCTCCGACTCTCTCATCCCATTTGAGAATAGCTACACAAATGCAACAAAGGAGTCAATCAGTAATTTTCTTACTGGAAAGATCTAATGACTTTGCTTATGAGTCGAAAAAAGGATGCAAATCAATTCTGACCTTATAGAAAAATGGACTTTTGGCAGCTAAAATAGGAGAGCTAATGTGTAATGTTACAACTCTGACAACTGTAGAACAGTCCACGTTCCATTTTGGCTCATTGCCATCTGCAGCTTCATCACCTGTCGGGGTACCCAAAATAAAATAAAATAAGACAATCTAAAAGCTCTGAGTAGGTTGAAGAACAAACAGCGAATCAATGATGGAATTCCTTTAGAGACAAAATTAAAATGGTTTTCCCAGAGATGACGAGACTATGATACATAAGGGGTAACTGTTGTTTTATTAAATTCACCGGGGACAAAAAAGAAAGAGTTCAAACTAAAGAACTTTATTTGCTCCCCCAACAATCTCAAGTATGCCTTTTTGTGTCCCTTCAAGAGGAAAGCATTATGAATTGACGATGATTTCCTAGGTTTCTATCTGATTATCTAGATAATAGTATTCCAACGCACGTCCCTATCATGAATGTAGGATATTATATAGAAGCTCCAGATGTAGGTCACAACAAAACTTGTCTGAAGATTTATGCGTGTCAAAGTTTTAAATCAACAACTAGGTTAAAGAACTCAGGGTACCTGAAGGAAACTCTTCTATCATTGCCTCTGGTTCCTCATCTTGATTCTCACTACCAACACAGTCATCCATATCAGGTTGGTTGCAAGTTAAGATCTGCTCCTCTGCACCTATAGACAGATCTGCTGCAGGTGAACCCCATTACAAACATTCATTAACATCATAAAAGTCATGAAGCAGTCACTACGTAAGTAATAATGATGGGAAGCAAAAACCAAAGCTACAATTAGAAAGGAAAAAAAACACATGGAAGTGCTGATATATATTACACGACAAATACCACAATATATGGAGGAAATTAAGATGAATATATGCATTTTTTGCAAAAAAAATTTATAAAAGAAAAAGCATTCCTTTCTCAGTACAATGACTTCAAAATTCACTGGGACGGATCTCCGAAATAATTAATTATCAGATCCATCTGCCACTATGAGACTGGAAAGGAAACTAAACAATTTGCATTAAAAAACAATTAAAGTTCAAGCTACATATAACCCTATTTTCTGGACATTTCGGTCTCTCAAATTTTATATTACATAGTCAAACTACATTACAAGAACTCTTCTTTACACTCCCATTTCATGCCCTAATTTTATTATGTCGTGAGCTAGAAATTATTGAAAAAACCACAAAGTACGAAAACTTCCAAAATTTGTGAAGAAAAACACTAAAAAGATCTAACGTTGAGAGGGAACACAAACCGTTATCCTTCTTGATATCCTCTCTCCGTCGCTTACGGTGGCGAGCCCAGTCAGCGATGCTAGTGCACCCATCGCCGTCGGGTCTGTCATCGGCCGACCCACCCATAATCTCAATTTGTAGAAGCCGGTCGGAGAAATTACTGTCATTAAAAGCGAACCTAAAATCCCCATCCGAAGCAGAGCCCGCACGCGAATCATCAGACTCCATCTCCGTTCTCGGGTCGAACAGATCCGTATTCGACTTTGTCATGGATCCCCTCTCTCCCTCGCTTTCACTGCAAAACAAGAACAAAAGTGAACAAACAGAATTGAAAGAAGAGAAAGCGGAACCCTAACATTTGCAAACTGGGCGAGCTGACCTGGCGACTACCCAACACGCGACAGAGAGGGAGCGCGTGGAGATCTTGGGGTCGATCAATTTAGATCCTATCCTCGGAGCCGCGTTTCGAGAGTTGGAGCTCCGAGAACACGGTGATTAAATAAAACTTCTTAAAGAACAGAACACAACACAACAGAACGTAACAGAAGTAGTTTGGTTTGTTCGAATTGATTGTTACACAACAAAGTCAGCTGTGGCTGTGGACTAGGACTTTGCATTGTACGTTCTAATTATCAACTTATTCTAGTGGTTGCCGTTTAATGACCTCTTGATTTCTTGTTCTCAAACTTTATTAGCTTACCTTTCTGTCTTCAGGTTTGGTTGGTATTTCAGTTCAGGCATGAATCGATTTGAAGTCGAATTAACCAATCAGTTCGTAATTTTTAAGTCTTTTCTTAAAATTAAAATTTAAATGATATTACTTTTTAATAACTAAAAATTTAATTTTAATTTTATATTAATTAATCAAAACGATGATGGAATATAGATCCAATTATATGGGAAAAGCAAACGGTGGGTCAAATACGTTGGCCAAAGACTTAATTTTTCATTAGAGAAAAAGGAATTCAATAATCAATTCCTCTAATCTCGGCCTTAGTTGTTGTGTCAATCGTTTTCTTGACAATGACATGTTACTATGGCCTCTCTGTTATGTACGTAAATATATAGTTGAGATGAAATAAGATAGAATTAGAAGGGACAGAGGATTTAAGAGATTCTTGACAAACTACTATGCTTACATGATGTTAAAAATTCAAAAAGTGTGACATGTGCGCGAGGCAACGGGCAAGTAAACCCGTAAGGCGCAAGGAAGCTGACTGGCGGTATCCTCTCATGGGTTGCACCGCCGACCGACCTTGATCTTTTGAGAAGGGTTCGAGTAAGAGCATGCCTGTCGGGACTCGAAAGATGGTGAACTATGCCTGAGCGGGGCGAAGCCAGAGGAAACTCTGGTGGAGTTAAAAAAATAATTTATATTAGAATATTATAAAATGGCATACAATAACATTAAAATTAAAATTCGACTAAAAATAAACTATTAAATTAATTAATTATGATTTATAAATATTAATTAATTTACTATCGCTAATCAAGTCAAATTAATTTTTAATAATAAGAATTATTAATTTAAAAAATTAATCAATTTAAAATTTTTATAATTAAAATAATTATTTTTTAATCCTTATTAGGTGAGCTAGTAACAAATTGGTGTTAGAAGTTCATCGAGGAGTACAAGTCGCAACACCAAGAAACTCACCCCAAAGACTTTAGGTTGGATTAGTTGAAAATAACAACTTGTTGAGCTATCTAAAAGATTTTTAAGTAAGATTTGTTAGGAAAAAAGGAGAGGAGCATGTTAGATCCATTGACATTAGATTTCAATCATTCATTTAACTATCAATTATTAGTGCATCAAATAATTTATTTGTTATTATAAATATATATAACCAATAAATAATTTTATTTGATATTCAATTATTACGAGTTCTTAATAAATGTAAATTATTCGAACCAAAATTATAAATAAAGACAATTATAAATAATAAAATTGTAATTATAAATTACATTCAATGAATTACATTATAGAGTGATCTACAAATTAACATGATATTACAATTATGATAATGATTAGAATTTATAATTTAAATTTTTATTTGTATAAAACTCATTATTAGTTTGTATTAAGAAAATTATTAATTACATATAATAATTTGTAAACTATGTGCTCTCGATTAAATCACTTCACTTGCAATCTTATATTTGGATACATATTAGGTAAATGATCACTAAATTAATACAGTAAATTATGTAATTGAGTGAACTATTTACGTCTTTGTCTTGAGTGTCTACCCACCACTGACGGAGTCAACCATGAACCACCGGCTTCAAAGTCGTGAGGTAGGTCTCAGAGTTGAGGTCTCGAGCTTTTGAGGTCCTCCCTCGCCGAATAGAACACGTTTCCAGGCAATTTGAAACTTTGAATTGATTCAAAGTTTCCAAAGTCGGAGTGGAAATCTTGTCCATCCCATAAATTATAAAACATACTAAGTTGTTGTTCAATGACGTTAACCTAAAGTCGCCTCCTGTTTCTGACCAACCAGACGCATGACTTTCAGCTCCCGATCAACTCGTCAAAACCTGGACCAACAAAACAAAGAAAAAGCAAGAAAGGCATCACATCAATATTTTTCAGTATTGATCATAACCGAGATCTCTTCAAGGAGAAGGAAGTAAGTTAATAGAAAACACAAGTTCGGAGCTCCCTTCAATCCAATAAAGGACAGGAGAAGGTAAACAAGTCTCCTCGTTCATGCAAACCCTTGAACTGCGACACTAAAACGATTGCTGAACACATGCATGCAGTTCAGAGGCATCCATGAATCAGCAGACATGTACGTGCCTTCTCTTCTCCCCTTAGATTGGACCAAAGGGAGCTCCAGTCCACGTTTACTTAAGGAATGAACTGTATAGTTTTGATGACTTCAGAGTTTAGCGTGAATGGCTGGAGATGGAAGAACAAGATGCTTAAAAAGCTGGTGGCTGTAATGGGGCTTTTATAACGGGAGCTTGGTCTGGCTAGTGAAAGTCATAGGACTACAAATGGCAAGAATCTCATGTAAAATAAAAGACATTAATGGAGAGATTGTGAAGATCTGTTGAGAGAAGAGACAGATTTTGTGTTAAAAGGAATAGAAAGCAAAATCTGAAAGTCTGAAAAAAAAAGGGTTTTGGCATATGGCAACAGGAGCATTTGTAGGTTTAGTTCTTCATGGGAAATCCAGGAGAGATTGTCACCATCCAAATGACATAAGATTAACACAGACAATTCCTTTTCAAGTGTAATATTTGTTGATTTAATGCTGAGATCTCTCAATAACGTTATAATAATAAAATTATTAATTTGTTTTATTTAGTTTATATTAAATAAATTTTTATAAATATATAATGACTCATCAATTATTTTTAAAAAAATAAATCACATATATTAATAGACCACTTACTATAATAATTTTTTACTAAAGTAGCCTTAAGACACAATTAACTACTAGGAATTCAAAATCTACTAGTCCGAGAATGGGATGTGAAGGCTAGACATGTATACCGAGAGACTAATCGAGTTGCTGATTGGTTAGCTATTTATGCCGTTTCACTAGAGCTTGGCATCCATATATTTCAAAACCCGCCTATGGATTGTCTATCTATCCTCATAAAGGACGTTTCGGGAGTGTCTCTCCCCCGCTTAGTTACTTAAGGTTTCATGTATCTCCATTATAATTAAAAAAAATGGTTCCATGTCTTCAATTTTAACAAAGCTCCGAGGCAAACTTCGCAAAATTTTATTTTAATAAATGATATTGTTAAAAATCGATCAATTTATTAATTAATAAGTTTTTAAAGACTAAAACAAATTAATTAATTTTTATTTAACAATCTCTTTTTTTAATTTAACTTCAAATTCTTCAATAGGTAGGAACAATCTCTTTCAAATATATTTCAAATTCTTAAATTTTATTCAATCTTTAGTCAATTTTATTACTATTATTATTAAAAACTGATCAATTTATTAATTAATCGATTAATTTTTATTTAATATTTTTTCAATTAAACGTTAAATTTTTCGATGGATAACAATAAACTCTTCCAAATAATATTTTAAATTATTAAATTTTATTAAATCTTTAGCTGATTTTATAAGTATCTAATACCGACTTAACCTTTTAAATTTCAAAACTTCTTTTCTTGCCGATTTAACTTTCAGTATGGTTTTTAAAACATTCATTTTTGTAATAACTACATAATACTATTGAATCTCTATTTTACTATAAATAAAAGAAAAAGGTACAAGTATTCTAATGTGTTTCTTACGTTTGTCCAGAGTATCAATACCTAAAAATTGTTACAAGTTTATTTTAGAAGAAAGAACGAAATTCCCAAACAAAAAGAATCCCTCAAAAAGAAGTGTCCACAATGATTTGATTATATTCAATTTGATGATGTATTAGCAGAATATTTCGACCGTTCTTTTGGAAAACAAGATTCGAGAACGACAACTATGGAATCGCCAATAAGATTAAGAAGGTTACTATACAGGCTTTAGAATGGAACAAAATCAACTATGATTTGACATGGATTCCTCTCCAGGGACGACTCCAACACTTGCGTTCTCCAGAAGTCATCAGAACTTGGAACGCATCTGATTCAATCTAAGAATTTTAAATTAATCTCATGAAATTATATATTTCTCTCTTAATGTTTTTCTTTGGTAACCCAATTAGCAAGAAATGTTACACAACCAAACTCTTATCAAAAGTTTGATGCTCCCAATCTCTCTTGTTTTGATATTACCAAACTTGAAGTTATTATTTTTCAAATACACATAAAATATTTGAAAATAAATAATAACATCTAAAGGACATTTATATTTTAGGAACATTAACTTTAATTTTATTGATATATTCTAATATAAAAGATTCTTATTGTAATATTTTATCTCTATGTTTCGATTCAATAAAATATTTTTATCAATTTTTATTGATTTCGATTGTAACACACTTAAAATAAATTATTTATAAATATGTTTGTTTTTGTTTGAATTCACATCTAATTACTAATAAAAATTTCAAAATAACATGTTTTACATCTACACCAGAAACGACATTTGGCTAAAAAAAATCTTCATCAAATTCTCGCTAATAATTTTTGCTAACGCTTTAGTTTCGTAATGAAAAACTGTTAGACTATGCTTAGTTTTCATAGAGCAGCAATAATTTTTAGAAAATAAAGAAGAAGAAAAACAAAATCCATAAACAAGAAGAATAAACATGTTTATATAGATTTAAATAAGAGTAAGCATCTGTTTGTTGGGTTTATATTAGTAGAGTTTTTGTTAGTAGAGCTCTTTTTTATAGATCTTTTCTGAGAAGAACTTTTTTTAAAAATCAGTTAACTGTTTAGTTGTCATTTAAAAAAGAATTTTTTTGAAAGAGCTTCATATAGTAGATTGTTTGACAACATAAAAATAAAAGATGCTTTTAATTTTAACTATATTTTATTTTGTAATTAAATTATTTATGCATATAAATATTATTTAAAGTATATTAAACAAAGCACAATAATTTAATTATTATATAATTTTAAACTATATGAAATATAAATGAAAATATATCTAACCAAATCTTTTATATGGATTATAACATAATAAAATAATATTAAAAATAAATATTAAAACATATAAAAGCCAAATAATATTATATAAATCTCAAAATAAATATTCAAGTTGAGTAAATAGTTAAATACATAATAAACGGAAAGATGAATTTATAAGTATTGTGGGAATTATGTATAAAACATAAGAATAAAAGAGAATAAAAATACGCTCATTAATTGATTTAAAAATTCTACCAAAAAAGTCATTTGAGAGGCATTTTTGAAGCTTCAAATTTGAGTTTCTTAAAAAGCTATATTTGGGATGCCAAACAAGTCATATCTATTAAAAAAATATTTTTTTATTTTACAATCAGACATTCATTTAAAAAAAAAGACTTTGTGGTGAAAAAAGATACTCCACTCCATTCAAGTAGACACTAAATATATCTCCACTTGATTAATTTATTTAATTTTCTATTAATAAAAAGTGATGTGAAGCATTAAAATAAAAGACTAATAAAAATCTTTTTTTCCGAGTGATTAAATAAGAAAATTCTTAAAACTAAATGACCAAAAGTACATTGTCTCTAATTCATAAATTATATTTGTTTGGTAATCCACTTAATTTATTAAGAAATAAAATCGATTGAATTGTAGTTAAAGCAGGTTGAACCACTTATTACTAACACTGTGTTCCCGAAGTTATGCCCAACTCACCAACTTATATTTTGTTTTGGTACTTCAAAAATGTTGCTGTCGACAGAGTGGGAGGTGTATGCTATTCCACTTTTACTGTTTCAACATTGTTTTAACTTATGTCATTCACATATTTGTATAGCTGAAGTTTCATTCATTTTATAGTTAAATTAGCAAAAGTGAAACAAGTGATTTGATCTCCTGTTGAGATGTTAAAGTGTGATAAGCTCACTTATACCACACTTTTATTCCAAAATGATTGTAATAATTGGGACTGCTGTTACTAATCGATGGGAATCCCATTGTTTTGGAATTAAAGCATTCTTGTGTCCAGTTATTGCCTTAGACAACGTACCCACACCACAAAAGTATTATAGTTTTCATACGGAATAAAGTGGATTACATACTAGAAAATGAGGCATAATTATAATTAGCTAATGAAGAATAAAGCGATTTATTTATATATGACATACAAAATCGGTTCATCGAATAAAATTGACACGCATATATATTAAACAATTCTATATATTCAGTTTATAGAAAGTAATTAACAACCACTTCGAAATGTCACTATGTCGTCATTAACGAATAAATACTTGCCCAATCAAGGCAAATTAATCATAGAGTTAGTCAAAAAAAGAAAAGAAAAGAAGATGGTATCTTATATGCTCATGTCATCATCAATATTTAATTATTTGCCACTTTTTCAATACTGAATAATTGACTAATGTCTCTTAGTGATGGACATATTGATTTAAACCAAGTGTACAATGAGAAATGAGTAACATATCGCAATTGCAATTCACAAACAACTAAATTTTCCTGCTAATCATAGGTTAAATAATTCCATTGGTGGTACTAATTATCACAGGCTAATTGGTTTAAACATTTTGATGTATAACAAAAGTTATAAGCTTTCAGAAGAAAATATTTCATGAATTTTAATTTTTAAATTAAATATATGAAGAATTATGAGAACAAAAGAGGATTTTAATTTTAATTTTGCCAAGAATTTTAATACTTTTATTAATTAACTATTTATCACCACAATTCAGAATCAATTATTAAAAACACAAAGAATAGAAATTATATGCATGATGGACCTAGTGATAAAACATACTTGTGAGCTTTGACACCATACTTCAACCCAAAACTTTAAAGCATTAAGTTTACTGGTTCTTTCTACTTTTATGTCCTTCACTAGTTCAATCTCTTTTTAATGTGGGATTCCTACTCACACTTGACATCCTAACACCAATTTTAGCTATTCAAACTTTCATTAACAATCGCACTAATCGTATTATAATAACGTAATTTCAGGTATTTTTCAATTAACTTAAGTTCGGGAGTACATCTGTTATTTATAATAACGTAATGTTAGATATTTTTCAATTAACTTAAGTTTGGGAGTACGTCTGTTATATGTAATGCGAATAATTAAGTGAGGATAAATATATATTTAACATAAATGGGACCACTGATAAGAAAATATATGCATTATTGTCCATCTGTGCAGTTTCAGAATTACAAGCATGATTAGCCAATTTGGCTTTTTATGTGCAGGAATATTACACGGCAGGATTAAAGCATCTTGTTCTAGGTTTGACTTTGAATGCTTCATGTCATGTCGTCGGATCTTCTAACACTCAAATGGTAGAAGTCATAGCCACGAGTCCGACACTGATAAGCACATCTGCGTAAGATAGCACTTGATCCAATCCAGGAATGGAGTTCTTTGACTGGGTTCCGTATAAGTAATCTGCACAAGCCAATCGAGAGAGATGAGTAATTATAATGATCGAGAAGATTGGTGAGTACTTACCAAGTAGTCTTAAGGAGAGACCATGGCATGCCAATAACGTAGAGAACAATAGGAAAAGAGAAAGAGAGATTAGTGACTAAACAAGAAAGTGGATACAGAAATTGTTGGAAAGACCATAGAGCTCCCTTCACTCCAATACCAAAAAGATGAAAGTAACTAGGTCTCCAAGCTCATGCAAACCCTTAGCCTGCGCACCAAATATTTCATCATTGTTTCTGATAATCCTGCGCACCTATGGGTATTCATGAGCTAGCAGCCATAGATTTACCTTCACACTCTCCTTTTCAGGGCAGGAGTTCAGGGAGCCCCATTTTGTCTCACCAAAAACTCCCATATTCCTACTCGAATTATAAATAAAAAAAAGCTAGAATGCTGGAGAAAAGAAAAACTATGGATTGCTTGCAAGGCTTGTCACAAGAATGACTTCTTATATAGGCAAGGACACAGGGTTAAGAATTAATCTCAACCGTACGTTGGATCTGTAAAGGGATCTCATTTTTCAATCAAGTGCTGATTGGAATCTTTTCTTTTGCTTTGCATCAACCCTGTTATTAGTGGATGCTAGGTTATATATATGGATTTGAATTCGTTCTTATTATTGTGTCAATAGGGTAAGCAGTTGCAGGGTCCCAGTTTGTGATTATCTGAGAATGAAACCTCAACCATTTGATTGGAGATTACTTCTTTGAACAGTGACTAGCTTACAAAACCATTGAGTGGAATTGTTGTCACTCGATTACTTTCTACTTTCTCTAGCTATTGGTATGCTTAGGTTTGATTAATTAGGGTTCAAGAACTTTCACTTTCTTTTGTGGATCGATTAATGAGCCATAAAGCTACTATACACTACATTAGAAAAATTAGTTGACGATCTTATAAAGAACTCTTAGCAATGCTGCCGGCTTTTTTGTCAGAAAATTTAAGAATTCGTATTCGTGTAAAAACGCTCTCCCAGTGAGCCACCAACTTCCATGGCATATTCCAAGATCCTTTTTGTTATTTACTAATTGGTAGATACATTACTTGTGAGTGGGCAGGATAAAAAAGAGTAGATTCCAACTTAATTTAAAGTCAATAAATTAAGTTTTATTTAATTAAATTTAGTTTAAATTTAAATTTGAGTATTTAATCTACTCAAGTTAATTTGAAAAAATATTTTAAATTTAACCGATTAAGAGAAATTGAATTAAGTTAATATAAATTAATATATTAAATATGTTTAATCGAGTTTGATTCTGAATATTTAAACCTAATTTTTTAAAAACATAAACTTGAAATTTAAAGTACTTAAAGTCACTCATCCCATTATCACCTCTACCTTGACAATAATGCCCATGCATTAGTTTGTTTTCACCATAAACTCTTAAGTTGCTGAACTGAATCAATACAAGAATTAAGCGCCTGTTTGGTTGAATATTAATTAATGGAATAGAACATAACAGAATGGAACAAAACGGAATCATTTATAATAAAATGAAATATAATATAGTGAAAAGTTGTTTGAGATGGATAAAAGAGTTCATAATGTAATGTAGTGAAGTATTGTTTGAAAGATGGATGGATGAAATCACTACAAGAAAGATGTTAATTGGCGACGGAAAATCACCAACGGTCTAGAAACCGTTACAATTACCAACCGAAAATGGACAGCCGTCGGGGAAGATGGTTGTGGAGAAGAAGTTTTGCGACAGTACAATATTCCGTCGCTGAATGTTGCGACGGTACAATATTCGGTCGGTAAAATGATCGATAAAAACGTCAGATTGTAGCTCCTCGTTTAAAGCAAAACGACGTCGTTTTGGGTAATGTCAAAACGATGTCGTTTTGAAAACTTATTAAACCCTCTGCAGGGTCCTTTCTTTCTCTCTCCCGCGCAAGCTTCTTCCTTTCTTCCTCTCCCAGCTGCGCGACTCGTCGATCCTCCACCGTTCTCCTCCATCGCCGCCGCCTATCGCCAAGTGGAGCGCTCCAACGCCGCCGGCCGGTCTCCGACAGGTAACCCCCTTCTCCCACGACTCCTCTTTCTCCTCCCTCCGCTCTCCTTACTTCGGGAATTTAATAAATATCAATTTGTTTAGCTTTTTAAATTTATTATTTATCTTACATTTTTGTTGGCTTATGAATATTGGAATTCTAGTGGAAGATGGATTTTGTTATTATGGAAATTGTAATTGTATGTTGGTTTTCTCTTGTATTT
>JANSVB020000195.1:4316078-4327282 GCA_025504935.2 Erythroxylum haughtii
GGGGGGGGTAAGGATAAGACTTAGTCAACTCGAATTTGTTGTCTTCCCTCCTGCACTCGGTTGCTGCTAATTATCTGTTAAGATATTGCCTTTATTTTTAAACTTAAATATTTGTAAATCTTGTAAATATTATCTCAATTTCTACTTGTACTCTCTATGTATATATATTTGATTATACTAAATGAAATATAACTCCTTTTACCATTCAGACTCTCTTCTTTACAGATGCTTATTAGAGAATAAGTCCATTAGACAGACCTGAAATGAGAAATCCATTTGGAACATTTTTTGTATGTTTATGGAATTCTCATTGTGATGACTGTATAAGTGATCATTTGATTTGATATCACCAAAGTTATCTTGTATATGAATTGTTATATTTTAATTCTACTTATAACCTATTTAATCATGAGTCAGTCATTCAGTAGTTATTAGATATAACATGAATTATATGGAAGTAGTTGTGTGATCAAAATAAGATTTATCACCCTAAAGTAATTAGGTAGAATGTTCCGTTGTTTTCGATTAATATTAATTTGGAAAATCTTTGCCCAAAGCAGAATAAAACTTTGTAAATATTTTACAAATGTCATTAATTAAATCAATAGCTAATGACAGAGAACTAATATGATTGGATTCAAAATATAGTAGATATTAATTACATGCTTTATGTTTAATTGGAACATTAGTTGATCAAATAATTGAATTATACAAAAAAAGCATACACGGAAAGGATAGTCAAAATTACTTTGACATTCCTAAATATTTAGATGGTCATGTTACGCTTCTAGACGTCAATTTTGATCTATGATAATAAATTGTTTAATTAGATAATTAAAAATAAATTAAAAAGCGTTTTAATTTATCTAATTCTAATTATAATTTATAATAATTGTTAATGCATTTTAGAACTTAATGGGTTTTACATAAAGAGTGAGTTGTTGAGAGTAAAGATATTTTAATTAAATAGAACTTGATTGTAAAATTTGAGAAATTTTATGATTAAATATTAGATATTTAATAAATAAGGATAAGTATGAAATATTGGATCTTATTTAGGCATAATTGATATTTAATTAGAATTATTTGTAATTCTAATTAAAGTTCTAATTTTAATTAAATTATTAAAACGTCCAAAAACTTATTATAAATAGGCCTTAGCTCTGTGGAGCTAACACCGCTTGCTTATCTTTTTCTGTAAGAGTTACAGAGTTTTCTCAACTTATTATGTGGATACTATTAAAGGTTGGAAATTTGATTTGACTATGGTAGTTAAGACAGGTCGGTTTCCAAAACGGTTCGAAAGATATGACGAGATAAAGATCAAGCTTCAGAATAAAATATAAATTTAGATTCATACTTTATTATAATTTATTTATTAATTATTTTATAGAATAAAATTGATATTAACTTTTAAAAAACATATTTGCAAAAAAACATTTGTAATGATTTCGTTGCGGTTAGAATCGGATCTCGACTGGTCAATTTTCCAACACTTAACTTGCTTGAAAGTCTTAATCTGTAGAATAAACTAAGCTCTTGCAGAGTGGTTTTAAGTAGAAGGATGTGAATAATCTGACAATTGGAGCTCTGTCATGTTTATGATGGTGCTCCACGGCTTCGGCTGAAGTGCTACTTTGTCTGCGCTGTCATGAATAATCTTTTGGTTTTAATGTAGACGAAGGCATATAAGAATCTTTTAAAGAAATGTCGGTTTAAATGAAAAATCAATATAAAATTTTCACTATTAAATCGATTACGTCGTAAGATTTGATTCTCTTGAATTTTCTTTGTGTTGATGACGTAATTATTTTGGGTCAAACTCTGTCGTTTAGTATGAGATGGGTCATGTGTAGATATATTTGAAGTAGTCATTCAAAAATGTGTTCGAATCGAATCCAACTAACGAAGGCAAAGTTCAATGTTTTCGGTGCCTACCCTGCTTTTCGGTGCCCCTTCACAATCATTACTCAAATGAGTAAGACCCTGTAATATCACTATCATTATAAAGTCGATTATTCCACAATTAGAAAATATCTATGGCACGACATCATTTCACTTGGATTACGAATTAAAAATTTAAACATCTCCACAACGTTTCATTCTCATATTTAATATTTTAACATTTTTATTAAATATTAAAAATTTAAAAAATCAAATTAATTTTAAATTAATTATTTATTTCCGTCAACATAAATTTTGATTCTTTTATATAAATATATTTATGCAAAAAAAAAGAAATTACCTGATGAATTTATCGTTCGACTTTACACATTAATAAAAAAAATAATTTTTTGAATTAATTTATCTGATTTTTAAATTTAAATATTTGATTAAAATTTTTTAAAAGTTAAATATTTACATAAAATTTTAAAACGTTTGTAATTTTTATCCAAATAATAGGTGTTATTTTTCAACAATAGGTTTAATTTGTAGAGTGGATTTTTCTAAAAAATCATTTGGAAACACTCTCTGTACTAATTATAAATAAGACTATGTATTACTGAATTTTTTCAGATCCACTTTTTGACAATATTTTTATTAGGTGTTGTTATTGTTGTGAATTTCTTTACAAATCTCTTATTTTATTCAATTGTATATTTAAATTATGATAACAAAAGTTATAATTTTTTTTTTAGAAAGGTTAGTAACAGAGAGTCAAAAAGAAAAAGTTGCAATAAAGTTATTTTTTTGAAAAAGTACAATTTACATAAATAAATTATTTACTTGATAAGAAATCTAGAATTTTCTAAAAGAGGTTTAGATTACCTGTTCTCGTTACTCTATATCATCCGTACAAGTTTTCTCTTCCCTATCTAAAAGGACGCAAAATTTTCTATTCCCAACTTCGGTGTGCCTTCTGTTCCTGTATGATTTCAATCTTTCAATTTTTATGAGTTCTATTTATTAAATAGGTATATATATTTATAAAATAAAATAAAACAGAATAATAGAATTCGAATTCCATTTATTACCAATTAAATACCCTGTGCGCATTATGACATTTGCAGGTCCTCGGCTGCTAGGGCCCATTCTTGTCATCGATTTCATGTTTTGTTGAATCATTTCTGCATCATTTATTCATTAATGTTTGTCACCTCTTTACTTTTTTAAAATGCAAATCCCTATCTTTTTAAATTTATATTTTATTTTTTAATAAAAGACAAATACTTCCCTTACAATTTTTAAAAATCTCCTAATATTTAAAAATTTCAAAAGTTCTCCTTTTAGTTTTCAATTTTTCAAAAGTTTTATTTTCTTATAATTTGGCTAAAAAAACAATGAAATACAACTTAAACTAATTAAATTTGACTTAAAATTAGAATTTATTATAATTATTTTAAAGTATTAATTTAAATTAAATTTAATTAGTTTGAGTTAGATTTAATAGCAATATTAAATTATTATATTAGTGACATTTGATTAGTTTATGTCTTTGTATGTTGCTAATCTTTCGAATGTACAATTAATTTTTTTTAAGAATATCTACTACTTCATAAACTATTTACAAATTTAAAAACGGTGGATAGATAAATAATTAATAAAAATAATTTTCTCAATTTATTGTAAATAAATATTAATTTCTTTTATCTTTATTTTTTAATGTTAATCAAGATTTCCTCTTAGAAAAAAATTTCGAATTTCGAAGTGAATAAAGTTAAAAAAGTTAATCCAAACCTTAAAATTAAGAAAAACTTAAACTTAACCTAAAATTCGATAAAACTAAATTAGATATGATAATTTTGGATTGAATCAAACATAACTAAGTTAAACTCGAACTTATTTGCCAAACCTACACCAAGCTAAGGAAGGTGCTCCTTTTAATTAAGTAGAGATGAGAGTAGACGCTTTGGATTCACTCTTGGCAATTTCGTCTCTTCCAAACCAAATGTTAGTTTAATTAGTTTTGTGCTATGCTTTGTTCAGTGAAGTACGTCAACCACCAAAATAAGTTCCTTTACTGTTTCTTCTATTCCAGTCATTTTCACTTCATATCAACTCCAAAATCACTTCTTAGAATCGCTTCTACTTCACTCTCCCTTCTCTCTCTCTTTGTCTTTGGCTTAGCTATCCAACTGTAACCTAACTTCATATCTACCCATTTATAAATCTATGTTAAACTGACCCAGATCGATATTATACAACTTGACTTGAAATTCATATACCCTTTGGGTTTTGATTACTTAATTCTGTGAAAAGACAAGTTCTTTGAAGCTTAGAGATATGGAAATAGAGCAGAGTGGACCGGTCAACCCTGCTTTGACCTATGATGAGGTGTCCATGGAACGTAGCAAAAACTTCGTCAAAGCCCTGCAGGTACTTCTGGGATCTGATCTGCTACTGTCGTTTTCTTGTTCGGTTGATCTGCTTGGGGGGGTCTTATTGTTTCTTAAGTAGTCAATGACCATATTTGAAATGTAGGAGCTCAAGAACTTGAGGTCTCAACTGTATTCTGCGGCGGAGTACTGCGAGAAGTCTTACCTGCACAGCGAACAGAAACAGATGTAAGTGATTTCTTATGACTTGATGCAATTACCTCTTTGCATGATTTTGTTTATTCTTTGATTGGATTAGGGTATAAACTTGTCATTCAGTTGGATACTGTCTGTCTGTGAGTTTCAAATTGAGTGATTGAATACTTTTCTTGAAAGCCACGTTGTCTACGTTAAGTATAATTCTAAGAACATGTGACTAAGCACTAAGTTGCTACTGGTCAGGACATGGGCTGCGAGGATTCTGTGAAAAGAAAATTTCTCTCTCTGTATTTTGTGGTTATGTTCTGGGTTTTGGGTACTTGCTGTTTTGGCTTTTGGAAGACGTTCTTTACCTTCTTTATGAACGTGGAATTTTGCATCTATTGACTTCTCATGTTTGGTAATTCTTTCAATTTCTATGGATTAGGGTATTGGACAACCTGAAAGATTATGCTGTTCGAGCCCTTGTAAATGCTGTTGATCACCTTGGCACTGTGGCTTACAAGTTGACTGACCTGCTTCAGCAACAAACAGTGGATATTTCAACCATGGAGCTAAAGGTTTCTTGTCTAAATCAGGTAAAATTTCCCGTGTCTGTAAGCACGAATTCCTTTTCATTGGACTGGGCATCGAGTGAATGAACATCAAAACTGATTCTGTTTGCCAATGTCAGCAAATACTCACTTGCCAAATGTATACGGACAAGGAAGGTCTTAGGCAGCAGCAGTTGTTGGCTATTATTCCTAGACATCACAAGCATTATGTTTTGCCAAGTAAGACCGGTTTGTTTGGCTTTTTCTGGAAGTGATTCAGTGTATACCTTATTTCCTCCATCTTATTTTGATTTGTCCCCTGTCTGTGTTAGATTCAGTCAATAAGAAGGTACATTTTGGCCCAGTCATACAAACTGATGCAAGGCAAACTCACTTTCAAGCTAGATCTCGTCTTCAGCCTTCAGGTTTGTGGGTGTACTGTGGTTTGCACTTTATCCTTTGGTTTCCTGTGATTAGTCCACAAAACCACCTTTGCTTTCTCATTGGTTACTAGGGAACTTTACTTATAGAAGTATTCTGTGTCAGGTTCCCCCGCAGCAAAGACCCTCTCTTGGCACTTGGCTTCAGAAACCAAATCTAGTTTTAAAGGGAGTAGGTTAGTTGTTGAAATTTCTTAATGTAATTATTCTTTTCTCAGCTAAACCATATCCCTTGCTGTTAAGCATCTTCTGGGAGAAGGTGTGTGTATTTGACATATGTTTATCATGCAGCACTGAAGATTCAAAAACTTCTGGGAACTCTTCTGTGGCTTTTCAACTCTTAGGTATGTGAAAAAATTAAAATGACATTGCACAATAAAATAAAATTTACTAAGATGGTTGCAATTTGTTAGTAATTGGAGCTCTTATTCGCACAGATAAAGAGGAGAGTGCAAGGATAAAATCCACAGGAGCCCCTGCTCAGCTAATTAGCGGAAGTCATGCATCAAATGCCGTTATGCAAACATTTGGTGTCCCCCACAGGGTAATTTCAAAATCAGCAAGGACACAGACTTGTCCATCATTCTTCTAATTTGCATAATTTTTCTTGGAAGGTTTATAATTTGCATAATTGATAATTGATCCATGTATTGGATGTGGCTTTTCTTTTTGTAATAATCTTGAATTTTTTGTCTGTGTTAGTTTTTGGGGGAAAACCATTCCATTGAGCGAGTTTCATAATTGTTGTCAAGTTTTCATCTTTCATTATACTATCTTTAGAGGTCAATACTTGAGGGTCTTGCATAATAATGAAGCACATGTAAATTAGGTATACATTGTAAGGTTATTCCTGAAAATTTTTGTCGGCTAAATTATGCCTCTGGCAACGACTCTAAATTCTGAGAGGTCCCTGCTACGTCTATTTGGCAAATCAGTCTGACTGCTTCAGTTAACAAGACTGCAAATATTTCCAGATTTTCGTTGACCTGGATGTTTGTCATGAAAATTTTTATCTTTTTTGGGCTATAAACTACCAATTTCACATCTAAGGATAATCATAATGGCCAATCTGAATGGTTGGAAGCATGGACTGAAAGAAGTTGTATAAATTGTGTTCTGACTGATGTGTAATCTACAAACGTTCATTGCTTTGATCATTGTTAAATGAAAAGAAGTGGATGACAGGAAATATGTCACACAGTTGATCAGTATGTGCTGACAAATCTCTGTAGTCCAACGATTTTACAAGTGAATGTGATGTGAATTTTGATGTTTAAGAAAATCTTGTTCCTCTTATCCCTGAAAGTTTGTAGTGACCGCGTCTTAGAAATATGTTGGATTTAACATTCTTGACAGAATGATTCAGGTTTTGGTGTCTATTGACCATTTGACTCACAAAGAAGTAGGATCATGGAAAGTAAAGTTTATATAAGTTGATGAGATGGTTCAGTTATTACTTAACATGGCCATAAGTTGGCAAATTCAGGGTGCATGTTACGGTTTGATCTAATTGCAAGGTATGGGACTTGAATCCCATATTGATTAAATACAAAGTTGATATGAGATTTATAAAGACTTTGGGCTCTCCACCCTCATAAGCTAGCTTTTGGAGTGTGGCTCTCCTAAAGTCCTTATCAGTGCACAAAGCTGTGCTGCTGGAAATCATGCATAAATGTTGACTTAAAGCATCATAGGTTATACTTGTGTACCTATGTAGGCAATGACTTGCTTGTAGGTTACTCAACCAGGTTCAGACATCACATAAAAAGTTCAGAACTTGGATAGTTATTGCTAGAGTCTACCAAGTTACTCAACATCATCAACCTGAAATGCATCCAAACTTCTTATCTATTGTAAATTACAATATTCTTTGCTTTGTTTGGATTAATTAGTTTTTCTTCTGGTCAACGTATATTGATGTTCTATACTACCTCAATATCAGCTGATACTATCACGATCAAGGAAAGAAAACTTAACAAACAGTTTCTGTGCAGGAACTGCTGGAAAGTTCTAAGCCGATGACAGCATTCAGGTCGTTTGATAACCCAAGGCGTGAAATTGTGCGAGCTCCTGTTCGTAGTAAAAGCATGATATCAGCATTCTTTGTTAAACAGAAAACATCAAAGCTGAAGGCTGCTCCTGTCTCATGAATCCTAACAAAACAGATCGCATATGCTGACTTTCTGACCTCCACTGTTATGATATGGAGTTCCCAGTAAATGTCTCCCATGCTTGTGATCTGAGTACTTTTCTTAGTAACTAGTTAGTCAAATTGCTTGAAATTATATTTTGTTTCAGTTCCTTTCATTTGGGTTTAATAATGAGCATTTTGTACATATAAAAATCGTAATGAAGATACTCAACATGCTAGATAAACATTGGCCTGGCCACTCGCTTGTGTTCCGAATTTGGATAAAGAACTAAGAGCTAACATGATACACCATGCCTGGAAAACCATGTGGCAGGCCAGCATTTTATTGTGATCAGTTTCCTGATGGTTTTGATTCATTATAATGTTAATGCTGGGCACTTTTCCCCTTTTTTTTTCCCCTTCTTTTGAACTGGTTAGTATTCATAGTTTTTTTTCTCTCCACACCTGCAAGTGATTTGAATTTGCCTTTGTCACTTTCTCCAAGCTTTTGATTGCCCCATCAGCATTTAACTCGTTAGAACAATGGTATGAAGAAGTAAGTTAGTCAGCGGCACACTTGTATGAACAGAAGACATGTAATGCATGTGCAGATTGTGGTGTGCCCATGTCCATCTGGGTTGTTGATGTTACTCTATTTTGAAGCATCTTTGGTTGTCAATGGCAGCTTGTGTGTTACAACCATGGCGCCAAGTAATTACTTGCTAGTTTGATTCATCTTACTCCGGACCCCCACTGTTAAATCCATTAAAAGAACCACCAATGTAGCTTCACTTAATTATAACTTTGTGGATTAGATTACAAATATAATGCGTTGCCTCTGTGAAAGTGGCTTAACTGACACTGGACTCTCAAGAAAATTGTATTAGTGACTATAAAAATCTTTAATTTTGTAAGAGATATATCTCTTGTAATTTATAATTTTAATAGAATAGATGGTATTAATTATTTTAATATGATACATGCTAGGTAAGGGGACCAGATCTTCCATTCTCCAATAACATTCTTCCAACTCTGTTCCGCACATAATACGACATCGTTTTAACTACAAAATATCATCGAATTGGGCACGGAATAAAATTGAAATTGAATAATGAAAATAGAGGATCTGAACTCAAGCCGTCGTTTTAACTTTTAACTATAAAATATTGTTAAATTGGGCGCAGAATAAAATTGGAATAGAATAGTGAGAACAGAAGATCTGAAGCTAGTTGAATCATCTCCTGCTAGAAATAAAACTGAATTCCAACACTTAGGCATATTTCAAAGATTTATAAGCCAAAACTTATTTGAATATTTTAACTTTTAAAGAAAAATTTTGATCAACTTCTGTCGCCTCTTATCCTCTTATATTTTCATATAAAAAGTTAATATTTTCTTACAAGTTAATAATACTACGTCGTACGCTGCATGCAAGAACAGCGACCTTTGACTTCTCCAATGAACTGAACCAAATCTTAGAATCATCTTAACCGAAACAATTAAGGACCGTTTGGTTCCACTTTTATTTTTTTGTTGCGATTTTCAGTTTCAGTTTCAATTTCTGTTTTCGGTTTTTTTTTTCATTTTTCATTTAAATAAAAACAAAAACTTGTTTAATTGTTAATATCAACGTATTTATATTTTTATCGTTGATAATTATTACATATTAGATAAAACTTAAATATAAATTATCTTTAATTAAATAAATTTAATTTAATCTCTTATATAATATTTATTATCAAATTATTAATACAATTATTTAAAATAAATCATTTTTTAAAAAAAATTATCTTAAAAAATACTTTTTAAAATAAATTTTAATTACTAAATTAATTTTTTTGAAATTTATATATTTGAAATTTTTTAAAATTAATTATATTATTAATAGTTATTAGATTAAATTTATTTCATTTAATTGAAAATTAAAAAATAGTAAGTAAAATTAAAAAAATCATAATTATTATTAATAGTTAATTTAAGTAAATTAAATAAATACTATTGAGTGAATTATTCATAATTCTTATTAAAAAATAATATATTAAATAATATATATTTAGCTAATAATAAATCAGATTATTAAAAAAACAGAAAACAAAAACTATCTTTTATAGTTTTAAATCAAAATAAAACATAAACAAAAATTTAATTAAAGAAATTTTTTATTAAATTTGAAAAATAAAAACTAACAACAAAAACAAAAAAATGGAAACAAGTAAGTTCTTAGTTTAATTTAATTTAAAATTAATAACTTTAATTGAAATTAATTATATTTTTGTCAAAGTTAAATATAAATTAACCGACTTCAACAAATTCAAATTTAAACTCACGAACCACTTTAAAAATAGTAACCGAAGTCCTTAAAGAAAGATGGACATTCGGGATAAAGTAAAGAGATAACTCTGATTAGGTCTCTTAATAATGGTGTTACCTATTTGGTTAGCACCAAAAGTTGGGTCACTAACGTCACTTTGATTGACATTGAATACGATAGGAAGCAGCTTTACGCATGAGCAAAGGTCACGAAAATTTGGTAACACCGAGGGATGACAAGCCACCACATCAAACAAACTGCACTAAAGGACCACTTATTTAATGAAACTTGGACCCCTGACCTTAAATTGAAAGTGAAATAAGCTCAAATAAATATATATTATTCAAAGCGATTCAACTCTAAAAGGGACAGTCCACTGTACCAAAACCGTGGGCAATTCCTAAAACAAAGTTGTTGTAAGGTGGATGCCTACATATTAAGGCTAATTATTAAAAAAAAATCATTAATTTTATATAATTTTATAATTATAGATAAAATTTTAAAAATTGACAATTAAATATCTGAAATTATAATTTTTGTCGAATGTAACCCGACGATAACATTTTCATTATCAGAACTGACGTGACAAGCTAAGCTATGTTATGATAAATGTAGGATGTCATGTATTATGTTAAATCTATATCAAATTTTAATAAAAATTTTAAAAAATCCCGATCTTCCCATCTTCCCTCTTCTGTCATGTACTTAAAATCCTAAGTTAATTGATTTTGATGGTAGTTAATCCATGTAGATGTATTTAGTGTTAGAATTTACAATCGAATAATTCACAATTATCGATTATAAAATTTTAATTAAATGATGTTTTTTAAAATTTTATAATTAGTATGCATTTTTTATTTTTATTTATATAAATTTTTATATTTTATAATAATATTATTTTATATTACATGTGAGTCTATCGAAAATATCGTCTCTATCAAGAGCTCTCAATCCTTTCATTATGGCCATCAATGAATTATTCACTCGAACCTGGATTGTTGTACATCGACATATCTATCGAGAGAGCAATAGATGTGTAGACTGGTCTGCGAATTTTGCATAACGTTTTGACTTCAGAATTATGATTTTTAATACTACACCCATTGGGTGCCATTCTATTCTTTTGGAGGATATGTCGGGGTCTGTTTTCCTAGACTAATCATGTAATTGTATCATCTTTCTTCCTTTAATTAAAAAATTATAAGTTTTATATAATTTTATAATTATAACTGAAAATTTAAAAAGTGACAATTAAATACCTGAACTTATAATTTTTGTCAAATATAACTTGACGTGACATGTTATGATAAATGT
>JANSVB020000195.1:4379190-4390034 GCA_025504935.2 Erythroxylum haughtii
AACTTAATAAATGTCAACTTAATTTCATCTATTAATGCCTTAATTTCCTTTAATCATGCTTAATAACATAAAAAAAAAAATTTGGGGCTAACATAAAGCCCTCAAATTGTATCATATACACATCCTCGGTAAGGTTTTCATTTAGGAAAGCCATCTTCAAATCCATTTGCCATATCTCATAATCATAATGAGCAACAATGGCTAGGAGTATTCTAATGTACTTAAGCATGGCCACGAGGCTAAATGTCTCGTCATAGTCAATTCTTTGTCTCTGAAGATAACCTTTAGAGACTAACCTTGCTTTACAGGTAATCACATTACCTTCTATGTCGACTTTCTTCTTGAAAATTCACTTGCACCTTATGGGTTTTAGCCTTTCGGGTGGGTCAACCAAAGTCCATGCTTGGTTTTTAAATATGGAATCCATTTTAGACTTTATGGCTTGAAACCAATTTTCAGATTCTAAACTCTTCAGAGCCTCTTCATAGGTTGTAGGCTCAACGTCTTCAATGAGCAATACGTCATTATCTTCACTTATGAGAAGTCCATATCTCTCTACTACATTACGTATCCTACTTGACCTATGAATATTATGTGTGTCAGAAGGTTCAACTATTGTCTCATATTTATGAACAACAATCTTGGGTTCAGGCAGTTGATTTGCATATGTTTGAGCATCATAAACTTCATCAAGTTCAACTTTGCTCCCACTGTCCCCTCTTAGAAGAAACTCTTTGTCTCAAAAGATAGCATGCTTTGAGACAAACACCTTTTGCTCTAAAGTATTGTAGAACTGATACCTAATTATTTCTTTAGGATATCCTACAAACAGAAAATTGTCAGATTTCACTTCAAGCTTGTCTGATTGAATCCATTTTACGTAAGTCGGACAATCCTAAACTTTCCTATAAGAAAGATAGGACCTTTTGTTAGTCCATATCTCATATGGGGTAACTTCAACTACTTTTGAAGGGACTCTGTTTATGACATAAACAGCAGTCTCGAGTGTATAACCCCAGTAGATTTTTAGTGGATTTGCTAAGCCCATCATTGACCTCACTATGTCTAATAAGGTTCAGTTTCTCCTTTCAATCATACCATTATGTTGTGGTGTGTAAGGCGGAGTCCATTAGAATACAATCTCGTTATCCTCAAGATACTAAATACTCCTCATTCTAGTATTCACCACCTCGATCTGATCGAAGTGTCTTAACACTTTTACCGAGTTATTTCACTACTTCATGTCTAAACTGTTTGAACATTTCAAATGCTTCAAACTTATATCTTATTAGATACACATACCCATATCATGAATAATCATTGATAAAGGTAATGAAGTACATAAAGCCACCTTTGGCATGAATGGACATTAGACCACATACATCAAAATGCATTATGTCTAATAACCCATTCGTTCATTCACCCTTTCCTTTAAAAGGTAATTTAGTCATCTTACCTAACAAGCAAGATTCACTTATGTCATATGATTCATAATCAAAAGATCCTAAGCTATCACTCTTGTATAGTTGAGCCATGTGTCTCTCACTTATATGGCTAAGTCTACAATGCCATAAGTAAGATGATTTTAAGTTATCTCATTTTTTTTCTTTTATTGTCATTGATATTTAAAATGGGATTGCACATATATAATATGTAAATACCATTACACAATGTAGCAGTACCATACAACATTTCATTATACTTAATTGAATAACCATTGCTTGAAAATTTTAAATGAAATCTAATTTTGTTAAGATATGAAAATAGATATAATGTTCTTTGTTACAATGGGTACATAATATCAATTATCCAAAACTAACTCTAGCCTACTAGGAAGATACAAATATGGCTAATGCAGCAACTCTTGCTCCATTTCCCACTCGTAGGTCCATCTCTCCCTTCTTGAGTGGTCTACTATCCCTAAGACCCTGAATATCAACATATATGTGTGAGCTACATCTGTTATCTAATACCCAAATGTTATGATCAGAAATAGTATTAAACTCAATGAAAAATAACATACCTGAAGTAGACGATGGGGCGTCTAATACCTTCTTCTGCTTCAGTGACTCCAGATAAGCTTTGCAATTCCTCTTATAATGTCCTTCCTTGTTGTAATGGAAACAAATACCCTTTGATATCCCACTAGATTCTCAAATTTCTTCTTCTTTTGGTTCTTCTTGCGAGAATTAGAAGCAGAGTCCACCAACATCACAACATTACTATCTTTCTTGATAGTTTGCTCAGTTGTTTTAAGCAAATTAATCAGCTCAGGTATCAATGTGGATATTTGGTTCATCCGATAGTTAAACACAAACTAACAATAAATATCGGTTAAACCAATCAAAATTAAGTCTATACTTAATTTATGATCCATTACGAAACCCAAATTAGCTAACCTTTCAATGTATACATACATCTTCAGCACGTACTGCACTGAGATGCTCCCTCAACCATGTTAAAGTGGAAAAGCAACCTTAAGATCTCAAACCTTTCATACCAAGTTTCCTCATCAAACAGTTCTCTTAGATGGTAGACTATGGTATGAGCATCCATAGCCTCATGCTGCTTTTGTAGCTCTAGTAACATAGAGGCCAGCATAATACAACTAGCTAACTCACTATCATCTAATAGCTCCTTATAAACTTTCTAATCCTCGTTAAATGCATCAGTAGTAGGGGGATCGGGAAGTGGTTCATCTAAGACATATCCTAGTTTTTCAAATTTGAGAACAATTCTCAAATTCTGTATCCAGTTTAAGAAGTTAGGTCTTGTGAGTTTGTTGGAGTCTAGTAGGGAGCATAGGTTTGCATTGGATAAAGACATCATGGCGATTTAATAACCTAGAAGAATGAGAGAAGTGTTAGAATGTACACTAATGCATATCGATAAGGACTTTAATCACAAGCATTATAGGTCTTACTATTTTTATTGAAATTCATAGCCCTCACTACGAAATCGAGAAAACTTATAGTTTTCCTGATGGGTCGATGTCCAATATTACTAAGAATGACCTTGGGTTTGCCTAACATGCCACCGTAGGTCAATCGATAGGTATCATTTACACCAATTGCATTCAGTTATGCAAATATCGACTTGTGCCATCAAGTGTTGATTTAGCACACTCATTAGGTTATCAATCCTTGATTTGTATACATCTGATGTATACAACCCAACTTCGCCTCTAGCTACATTGTCCTTGGGTTTGCCTAATAAATCAATGCTTCTAGTTAGGACTAACCTATTAATTCAAAAATCTAATTTCCATGGTTTGAACATATTCGTGTAAAGTGGGCTTGGGTTTGCTCAACAACCCAACTCTAAAAGAACTATGATTCTTGCCATATCAAAGGAAGGCGTAAGTCTTAATATTTCGGTTGAGGGATTTACTCTTAGGTCTCACCAATACTTGGATGATATTGTATATATATCATATATATATATTCAGATTATGGATAACTTAATTAAATTGAGCATATGTCCATAACCACCCTTAAAATGCATCTAATGCATGTATCACACAAAGGAGGTTTAATTTAGGTTGTAACTTGACTATGAAAGTAAAGTTCGTGATTCGATTCAACTCTTGAACCGAATCAAGTAATAATGTTAGTCTCAGCTAATTCGAATTATGAATGTGATTCGATTAGGAACCCTAAAATTTATTTTTTTTATGTTCAAATTAAAAACTTTAATCCTAGTACACATGCCTTTTTCTAGTCACACTAGAAATGCTATGCTCTACTTGGATTAATTCTAAATTAATCCCTAGGGTTTCCAAAATTCTTAAACATCATTTAGTCTTCTATAATATCCCTAGGTCATCTCAAATTTATCTAGATAATTTCAACATAAGCTAAAAGTATCTTGACTGCCAAAATGATCAAGATAAATAAGTTAACCTACTAAACACTAAAAGGACCAATTCGATGTCTGGAAAATTTTTGAAACCCTAATTTCAAACACATGTACTTAGCGTGCTGTTAGCATCAAAATAATACATTTCTTATCTCATAAAATCTCCATCAGCTTTCAAAAAGCTGACAAATGTTGACTTTAACTTGATTTATAAATTGAATCAAATTCAATTAATTTTGAAAAATTCCAGACTCTTATACATATTCTAAATGTGTCTAATAAAAAAATTTCAGAATCTAATTCCTAAGAATTATTTATTCACTTAGTGGAATATGCCAGCATATCATATGTCTATGACACTTGTCATATTACTTCTAACACTAGTCATACTTTACATCATACTTGTACAAGATGATCACTATAACAACAAGTTTCATACATCTCATACATGTGGCAACATCTTATCTTCCATATCCATGCAGAAAATTCATAAAAAACAATTTTATAAAATTTAATATGGAATTTAGAAGCATGCACGTCCATCAAATTTCCAACTTCCCAGAATTTCATACGTACACCAGACTGAAACTAAATTCATAATAAAATAGAAAAAGACATTCAATTTCAATTTCCTTTGACAGAAACATAACATAACATCTTATAAACATTTACATGAAAGAAAATCAGAAAAAAATTTCTAAAATTATTACGAAAATTTCAAAATCAGTACATGCGTTCAATTTTTAGAAATATCCAGAAACCATCATATGAATAGACTACATATAAATTAGAAATAAAATTGCAAATGAAATTTAATTGCAATTTACTTGGACAAAAACATGATGCAACATCTTATAAACATTTTTGTGAAATAAAATTAGAAAAACATTTTCTAGATTTTATAAGAATTTTTCCAAATTAACATGTATATTAGTCACAACCTAGCAAGCACTTTACACATGTTCAATACATCATCTAATACATGCATGGCCATGCTATGATACCAATGTTGGAGGAGACATGGATTCATGCATCACTTGTATGAAAATGTAGCAGAAGAGTTGGAATCTAAATTCCTACCCATGAGTTCCCCGAAATTCAATAAGCACAAATGCATGCATAGATAGGTCATAAGAACATGAAATTTGAACACTTGTACCTTTTTGATACTCCTCTTTTCTTGATTCTTCTCCTTGTTTGGGTTATAGCAAACACCAAACCCTTCCTTGATCACCCAAGAACACACAAAGATGAAGAATAAGCAGTGTGTAAGGGTAGTTAGAAAACCAAACTTGATGAGTTCAAGTAGATGCTCAAATGGAGAGATAGATCAAGAATATCTTGCATGCAATTAGATTCATTCAACAATTGCATAAATTACATGAAGAAGACTCAAGACCACTTCTATCTTATTATAAAACTCTTCTAAGAACCCATTTATGTATCAACTTAGCCTTTGGTCTTAAATGATAGCCTCGCCTTCGGTCAGAATCATGGCCTACTTAAAACAACCATACATACTTTGTTTTTCATCTGATTTTTTATGTGTGTGACCCTTAGGTTCCCGATTATTTTGGGCAATTGAATTAACTCTTAATTCAAGCAAATCATGAAGGGTTTCATAATGCCAATTTACCATAATATAAGTGGATTAACACGCGAACTGTTTGATAGTTAATTATCTGACCTATGAACCTTTCCATAGTCAATTACCATGCAATTCATCTCTTCACCATTCTACACCCCACTTGGTTCGGAGCATGGGCTATGTGTCAACTCCCATTAGACTGACCCGATTTTGTGTTGAATAGCGTCACTCATCCTTCTTCTTTGTAGTTTGTAGTTGTCCGTCCATCCTAATAAGTCGTCCAACTAATATTTACCATATGTGTTGCTTTAATAATACATTAATCAGATGCATTTGAGTTTTGTGTGAATGCAAAGGAGGTCTTAATTTTTTGTTGTTGTTTAGAATATTCTTATAATCATAGATGAGTTTTTATGTTCTTCTTTAATAGTCTAATTATTTATGTTTGGGTTATGTTTGAATGATTGATGAGTAGATGTATGATGACATAAGCATTTACTCAATGTGGAATGAGTTTGAGATCTTAAGGATGATTTGAGGAATAATAAATCTCTATGATGGTATATAAGGTAGAAACCCGTGATGCATACAGCTTCCATGAGGCTTATTAGTGAAAAATTCCACAAGCATAAGAATTCATTTTCTCCATTTTTTTCAATTTTAGCAAAATTGTTACCACAAACAATCAAAATATAATTCCAACTAGATTCTAGTTTAGGATAATAAAAAATCACTAACAAAAGGGAAGAGAAAAAAAATGTTAAAAGTGGTTTAAAATTTTATCTCTGTCATGTTTAGGTAAAATTCAATTAATTTATTATCTATAGGATCCAAAGTATGATAACCACAAGATTTTTACATGAGTTTTGAAGGCTATAAATTGAGCCAAAATATGAAGGAGCAAAGCATCTAATTTCTAGCTACATTTTTTCAGCTTCTCAGAGTTCTCTTGTTTTCTCTTTTCTTTAATCAACATTAGAGTAAATTTTCTGCCACTTCTAGTGATATGAATGGATATTGGTGACTAATTCCTTTATTCTAACAAGCAAAAAGTTACAGGATTTGAAGAGAGTTTAGTTGTCCTAACTAGAAGATGGTTGATACTGAAATTTAGAGTGCCCCTTTAGCCTATGGTCCTGCATTTATAATTTTGTAAACCTGTAGATATTTTGGCCTCGTGAAATTGCATGTCTCTCTCTTTTTTTTTTTATTACATTGGTTAGGTCGGGTTCACGCGGGACTGACTTTATGTTTATGTACATAAAGTTTTGATGTGCTTAGTTACATCTAAATGTTATGCCGACTTTCTTTTTCTCTTCACAACTGCAAGTAATCTGTATTCGCCATTTTCACTGGGACAAAGCTTTTGATTACGTCATCATAATTTAACTCGTTAGAACAAATAGCCAAAGGATGTGGATGTGTCAAATGCCAGACTGTATGAAAAAATAAGGCCAATTTGTTTGAACAAAAGATGTGTGGATGTTGTGGTGTAGCCGCGGCCATCTGGAAATAAAGCTAATACAATCTTTTATAGATAACTTCAATTAGAATTTAATTATCATTAATCGATCAATTCTTTAAATTAATAAGTTCTTATAAATTATAACTAATTGATTAATTTTTGTTGAACAATTTTTTTAATTAAACTTTAAAATTTTCAAAGTATAAAAATAATTTCTTTCGATCACTTTTTAAATTTTTAAATTTTATTGAATCTTTAATCAATTTTATGATTATCGATTGAATCTTTTAAACTTTAAATTTCTTGTCTTATCGATGTAATTTCTAATCCAATTTTTAAAATACTGGTTAATACCATTTTATCATTCAAATATCAACTTTAATATGTAAAAAGCTATTGAACAATAAAATCATTTTCGTTTAATATATAAAATTTCTACAACAGGTGGCAGAGCATTATTCAAATACATACGCTAAAGGCATCCATATTGTTATTTTACTCTGTTGCTTAACACGGTTGTGGAGCAATTCCCTTACACGTTGGGCTTAATAGTAGCACTGTATCCTTTGTCATATCGACGAGACCAGAGCATGACACCTGCATACTTGGGCGAGGACTTGACAAATGGCAAAATCTGGGAATTCACAACATCAGGTTGGACGTATCCACTCCCCGCCGCGCTAGAAACAAGCAACCCCACGTATACTTTTCCGGCCTGAATTGTCGTCCATTGATTCCAAGAACTCTTGAATTCGTCACCATTGCCTGAGAATGCACAATCGTTGTTGTAGAATTGGACCCAAACGTAGTCGAAGAGTCCAGTTCCTATTGCCCCATTGAGCCACTTATCTGGGAATGGACACTGAGGAGCTGCTGATAAGTACACCTTCTTCTGGCCGCCGAATCCTGACAGTGCTTTTGCCAGCTCGTCCCAGTGTTCAGTTGTGCCATTTTCAATATCGAAATCAATACCGTCCAACACAGCATCACCAAGTGGACGAGACCCCGATTGGCCTCCAAGATAATTGTCCCACAGGTACTGTGCAACTTGCCTGGAGTTTTGTTTTGTTAGAATAAAGAAAACGAGATGTGTGGAGAAAAAAAGCTGAAAGTTACTTTACGTTTAAGTACTCTTCCACTACCTGGCATCATCAGCTGAAGTGAGTGTGTAGCTTCCTGAAGCGCCTCCGAGAGAGAGCAGGACCTTAATGCCTTGACCCTGGCAAGCTTTAATGACATTGCTTAAACTAGAACAGCCGCCCCCGGCAGGGTCACAATGCCCTGCTAGGTTAAGTACTGGTGTCTGTCCATTGCCAAAAGTGACAAGGAAAGCTAAATTTACAATGGCATAGTTGCCAGAAGAACAAGCATCTGCCAAGCTTCCCTCATTCCCATTTTGACCCCAGTACACGGCGATATCGCCTGCACTTGACCCCTTAATAATGGCAGAACACAGCAGGCAGAGTAAGGTAAGTGAAAATGCAGTTCGATAAGCCATTGTTGTTACCTTATTTTTGTTGGTTTGCTTCGCTTCAAGATCTTCTTCACTAATTTATAGAAGGATGTCTCGGGTTAGCCAGAAGCGTGTGGAAATAAACTTGTGGGAAAAACCTACAAGACGTGCACTCTGGGCTGAGAAATTTCCAAGTTCTTTAAGTTGACTGTAGATTTGGCAAAAATGAGAAATTTATGCTAATATTTAACAAGTTCACATTGAAAGTCAACAACGTTAGTTTTATATTAAAGACATACAATACCGGCATAGACGGGTTCGTCGAACTGCATTTCAGGTCTAAAGGGGAGAAATTAAAGTATCTAATCTTAACGGAGCTTTGAATTGGCCGAAAAGTTTGAATTTGATCAAATTTAATGTTTCATTCTTCTTCTTCTTCTTCTCCATACTTTCAAGTGGTAATTATCTTTCTCCTTCATATGAAGCTTCTCTTGTATTTCCTCATTTTGTTTATTTTGTAGTATGATAGACAAAAAATTATAGAAATTAGCAAAAATCCATTAGAAAGGTATAAAACTTTGTATAGGTTAGATTTTTAGCTAAATTACTTCCCTTTTATTAGTGATTTTTTATCATCCGAAACTAGTTTCCAGTTGGAATTATATTCTGATTGTTTGTGATAACAATTTTGATGAAATTGAAAAAATGGAGAAAAAGTGGTTGAAAAGATGAGAAAAAGAGGAGTTAGGAGACTAGAAAAGGAAGAAGAAGAAGGAAAATTTAAGATTTATTAAGGGACAAAATAGGAAATATGAATATTTAAGGGTAAAATTAGAATTTAATTCTTAGTGTATTTTAGTAATAATAAAACATGTGAGGGTAAAGTAGAAATTATAATAATTAAAGGGATTTTAGTAATTATGGTGGTAAGATAAAGTAAGGATATTTTTATTAAATAAGAATAAAGTGGTAAAAAAGGGGTAACTTTGGATTACCAAGTGTAATTGGGTTTGAAAATTTTTCTTAAATAAATTCTAATAGAGTTTTATAAATGTCTAGGTTCAGAGGATGGATTAAGGTGTAGATTGGACCAATTAAAATAGTTAACTCTGAAAATCAAGTAAGGATAACCTTAAAGTATACCCTTATAATTGTGTACGGTTCAAAAAATTGTAAATTTTTGTTGTTGATAAATTATTTGATGGTGAATCATATTTTGAAATAGTAATTTCTTAAATTAATGATTAACAATTAAATATATAGATTTGTAAATATATGAATTATTTTGAAGAATTTTATTTATTAATAAGTAATTGACAAGGAACAAAATGTTCATTATTTATATTTTGTTACATTTTATGATGTGTATTGCCTAATAATTTGAGAAAATATGATATTTATAATTTTCAATTATGCGTATAATTAAGAATATTATGATAAGATAAATTATGTTCACGAAATTAGATAGAGATTGGTCTATAATTGTTTGAGGATAGACTATGAAAGTTGTGAATCTCTAGTTTGCCTAGGATAGACTATATTTGATAGTAGTAGATTAATGAGTTATTGAAATATGAGTAAGTTATGGCTAAGTATCTATCCGTGGAGCAAAGATCGGGACATTTGGGGTCCTGGAGATGCCCTTTGTCGATGACTAGGTACCAAAGAGGTATTGAAGTATTCTAAGTCCTAGAAATATCTAGTGTTAATAGCTAGATACTAGAATGATACTAAGGTACTAAATTAGATTAACGAATTGAGGTACCCTATACCGATATTTACATATTTGATTATGTTTTCACTTAGTGAGTGATTATAGTGAGTATAAATGAGCTGACAGACCATTAAACGTAAGCCTAATAAGTTGCAAACCATTCAATGTAAACGTATTAGGTTAAGTATGACCTAATTAATTCAATTAATAAAGAGGTAAAACATAAATAATAGTAATTAATAATAATTAGTATTAATAATTAATATTATTATTATTTTGGATGTTTACTGAGTATTATTTATGTATTTTATTATATATATCATTTACATATTTTCAATATGTGTTGAGTTATTTGATTTTAAGGATTCGGTTATGTTATCATTACTGAATAAACAACTCACCTTTTGCCCCTATATTTTTTTAAACGATATGGAGAATGACGATAACTTTAGTGCGCAAGATTAACATCGTAGATTTTAGGTAGGCAAATTAATTTGTTTTATTATATATGTTTTTAAATGTTACAGTTTGGGATGATTATGCTTGTAGAAATTTTTTTTGATAATGATGGACATTATTTTTTAGACTAATGAAATTTTTTTAATTAATGATGTAATTGTCGAAATTTTCGTCTAGATTGTGGTTTAAGAATTTTAGAGCTGTCACATAAGGAACTGTTGCCTTCTACTAAAAATTTATTAAGTGGATGCCATTATAACATATCAAATATATCAAGTAGATAGATGAAAAGGAGTGAGTTTTATTT
>JANSVB020000195.1:4393498-4413080 GCA_025504935.2 Erythroxylum haughtii
TAGTTACGAATTGATTTACGATAAGTTTTCTGAAAGTACAAGTAATTGTTCTTTGAAGGGATTAACGAAAAGTCTACGACAATTCAACCCCCCCTTCTTGTATATCTTGATCATATTATTGTTCGATATATTAACGTGTGATTCACGTCAACTTAAGCACGTGAAGGAAGAAGATGACGGAGCTAGAATGAGCTAACGGTCAAGGAAGATAACCAAAACAAAGCAAAGAAGATGAATAAGATATTAGCCAGGAACCTTATATAATTGAAAGAGATCTTAAATTACTACCATGTTTGACTCAAGATGTATGAGTGAAGCCACATGTTATTACCACAGAATATTGCATGCCATTCACATTTACTATCTACCAATAACATTAATTAAGGGTAATTCAACTTTTAACGGAGGTATTCAAATTTAAAAAGTGATTATATAAACTTTAGGTAGTCAAATTTTCCTATATGTTATCTTGCTTCCCCTACCCCTCCCCTTTAAGGGGCTTGACCATTGTACACTATTCCTTATTCTCATATAAGATTAAAGCTTAGTTAATATAATTCTTTTAATCTCAAAAACATAATGCATCCAATCAATATTCAACAATTTGAATATTGAAATAACATAAAACGTTACTGTATGAAACGGAAAGGAAATGTTAATGAAGATGGGAGAAGCAAAGTTCAAGGAATTGTTACATAAAAAACTTGACATACGAATAAATAATCAAATAGTTATGAAAGTGATTAGTATAACCGCTTTATATTGTCTTTTTTATAGACATCACCACACTTTTTTCTTTGCATCCATACATAACAACCATATTGAATCACAAAACCAAAACCAAAAAAGTGGAGTTATCAAACTAAAGAGTTCCTAAACACAAAACCAAATAAGAAAACTAAAAAGCACAAAAAATAGTCATAACTAAACAAATACTTTATTTTTGAACCTTGCAGGATCTCTCTATGTTAATGCTTATGGTTTTTTCAATTACCATGTTGTTATTAGATCTCTTACCAATCACTATTCAACTTCCCAATTATAAACCTAGTAACATCCTATTTAGAGGAGGTGGTGTTATAGAAGAAGCAACATTACTCATTTTTCTCTTATCCACCATTTTTAACAGTGGAGCGATATTTCATCACAAAAGAAATCATGTTAATAACTTCACTGTAATTCACAATATCTACATCAAACTTCATTAATCCACTACTTCCATAAGACCTAATTACATTCACAGAATAAATTTCAATACCACCGTTAACACAAATTCCAAAATCTGTAACTAAATTATCCTCAATAATGTGTAAGAACCATTATCACTACAAGATTCTTAGGCTACATGTCATACATCCATATTAATAAATCACCACCAAACTCGTTAGTCATCCTCCATCAAATCAAATACTCTTTTAACGCAAAATCAAGACTAACCAAAGTAATGTTCTCTTCAATCTTCTTGAAAATAGAAATACTGCTAACAAATGAGTTCCTATAACAAAGCAATAATCAATAAAATTGTTAGCCAATAAAATTACAAATCTATCCCATACATAAAGAAATTGAAGAGTGTAATCAACCAAGCATATGATTGGATCACTTTGATTTTATTGGTCAAGTGGTATATAAGCACATGTATTTGTGAGAGTATAATACCTCACACTCCTGATAAAGGATACATTCATCATAAACACAGTAAAAAGAAGAGATTTAGTTACTAAAGTTATGTTAAAGAAACTATGCAAAACTCATATCTACCTTAATTCTTAGTTTTTCAATCCATCCTCCTTTTGCAATGCAATTGATGAGATTATTTCTAAATTCTTGCTATCAAATTAAAAGCATATTAATTTCTCTTATTAGTTCTTTGCCAAGAAGTGTTTAGATTAGGGGTATTAGTGATTCAATATTGATTAATCAAGATTTGTTCAAGAATTATTATAACAAGTTATCTATTAAAAGCTACTATATTAAAGTTGATTTTCGTAAAGTATTTGACATTATAAGATGTACCTTTCTATTTTAAGTTATGACAACTTTTGGATTACTAAACAACTATAGTCATTGGATCAAAAAATATGCTATTACTACTTCAGCATCATGGTGAATGTAGAACCTTCCAATCTTTTTTAGGGTAATAAAAGGTTGAGGTAACTCATGTAAGAAATTCACCCCATAATGTACAATATATGTAAAATATAAAGCTTCAAAGAAGAGGAGACATCATTGAAAACTTGCTTCCACAATTTCTATATAAAGGTATATCTCAGAAGGGATGAGGAGGTTTATAAATAAAGGCCTCCATTACATAGACATGACCATTAAAAACTTCAGCCTCTAATAACTCTTTTATGATATCTTCCAAGAAAGAGGATTACCTTACTTTACTAAGGCTTTTGCTTATGTAGATAATATGCCACTAAACTTATCTTTATCACTAAACTGGAGGTTAGGATATCACCACATATTTATGAAATCTTGGCACAATTGTTGTAAGTTGTAAAATTGGTAGGACACTCATCTATGATGTAATGTATATTCCAAATTTGAGTAATAACCTTTTGAGCTTGGTTCAATTATTGAAGAATTGTTATTATACTATATTTGACAATGACAAATGCATGATTTATGACAGAAGGAGTAAAAATTTGGTCTATTCAGTAAAAATGTTTGAAAATAAAATGTTTCTGATCATGTTTCCACAATTTGATCTTGTTGCATTTACCGCCTCAAGTGATGATACAATTCTTTAGTATAGAAGGTTTGCTCATATTAGCTTTAATGGACTACAAATGTTGCATAACTAGAAGATGTTTACAGGTTTACCAGCTATACAGAACCTGAATTCTTATAAATGTGAACCTTACATTTTCAAGAAACATCATCGTGAAAGGTTCCCAATAAACAAGTCTTGGAGAGCCACTAAACCTTTAATGTTGGTTCATGTTGATACTTGTGGATTGATGCAAACATTATCAGTAAAATGAAGTATTTTTCTTATTTTTATTGATGATTTCTTGAGAATGAGATGAGTGTATTTCCTAAAAGAGAAAGCAGAGGCTCTTGAGTTATTCAAGAAATTTAAAGTTGAAGTGGAGAAGGAATCTGAGTGTTCAATCATGAAACTCCAAACTGATCGTGGTGGAGAATTTACATCCAAAGAGTTTGAATTATTTTGCAAACATTTTTGTATCCAGAGGCAACTAATAGCAAGCTATACACCACAGCAAAATGATGTAGCAAAATGAAATAATAGAACAATTGTTGAGGCAGCCAAAATTATGTTGAATGATAAGCATCTTCCACTAAGTTTTTAGGCAGAAGCAGTGGCTATTGCTATATATGTTCTCAACCGATCACCAACATAAGCCGTCGAAGGAAAAACACCTGATGAAGCCTAGTTTGGTAAAAGCCCCAATGTTAGCCATTTGTGAGTTTTAGATTCAATTGCCTATGCGCATTTTTATTGGTTATCGCAAGGAGACAAAGAGCTATCGACTTTTCAATCCCATTATTGAAAAATTAATTATTAGTCGTGATGTCATCTTTAATGAAGTAGATGTTTAGGATTGGGCAGGAAATGATGCTACACATACCATTAAAGATATTACAGAATATGATTTAGAGTCTCTTGATTTGAATTCTACTTTGGATCAAATAACAACAATACACCTGCACAATACATAGAAGATTCTACTTCGAATTCTCCTCTAAGAAAAGTAAGACGTTAGTCAAAATTTTATGTTATCTCTGATTTTGCTTGTCTTGCCATAGAACATACTTTTGAAGATGCAAGTGATAAGGACGAATGGGTTAGAGCAACGAAAGAAGATTTGATAGCTATTGAAAAAAAAGACCTGGACTTTGGTTGATTTTCCTAAAGGGAAAGATGTTATTGGACTTAAACGGTTCAATCCAGATGGTTTATTGAAGAAGAACAAAGCTCACTTGGTCATCAAAAGGTATGCTATTTGGATACAATTAGAATATTTCTAACTATAGCCGCGCAAAATAGTTAGCCTATATATCAGTTAGATGTAAAATCAACCTTTCTTAACGGTGATCTTGTGGAGCATCTGTAAGTTGAGCAACCAAAAAGCTTTGAAGTAAAGGATTTGAACACAAGGTTTTCAAATGGCATAAAGCACTCTACAGGCTCAAACAAGCACCACAAGCTTGGTACGCTAAAATTGATTCCTATTTTCTCATAAACAATTTCCTAAGGAGTGCAAATAAGCCTACATTGTATGTCACGAGTTGTGGTAATGATTATTTGATTATATGTTTATATGTGGATGATATAATTTATACTGATAATTCTTTTGGCCTAATGAATACCTTTAAGAAGGCCATGATGGAGGCTTTTGATATGTTTGCTTTGGGACTCCTACATTATTTTTTAGTCTTAGAAATTGTTCAAGATGTAAGTGGGATCTGTCCTTGTCAAAAGAAGTATGCTATAGATTTACTGAAGAATTTTGCCATGGTGAACTGCAAAGCTGTCAAAACTCCTCTTAATGCCAATGATAAATTACTCTTAGGAGATGGAGTTAAGAAGGCGGATGAGAAGTATTTCAGAAGCTTAGTCGGTGGTTTGATGTATCTTAAATGTTCTCAACCTGATATAATATTTGCAGTAAGTTTAATTTCTCATTACATGCATAGTCCAAGCAAACATCATATTGGGGCTGCTAAAAGAATGTGAAGATATATTTAAGTTACAATAAGTTATAAGATTAGGTATAAAACATGTAATTAAGGATCTTGTAGCTTATACTAATAGTGATTGCTTGGTTCAGTAGATGACAAGAAAAGCACAATTAGGTTTGCGTTTTGCTATGGTGGAGGAGATATTTCGTGGATATAGAACAAGCAATAGGTGATTGCTTTGTCCAGCACAAAAGCTAAATATATAGCTGCCACAACCACAGCTTGTCAAGCAATATGGTTAATAAGAATTCTGCAAGATATGAAATAGAAACAAGTGCAGCCAACAAAGAGTTATTATTATAATAAATCCACAATTAATCTTTCAAAAAATCCTACACACTAAAGCAGAACCAAGCGTATTAAACCTTAGCATCATTACGTAAGAGAACCAGTCACCAAAGGAGATGTTGAATTACTACATTGTAGCATTGACGAACAACCTGCAGATATGATGACAAAAGCTCCAACAAAGAATAAAGTGCAGATATTTTGTAACATGATTAGAATTGTCTCGCTTGCTTGAATTAAAGGGGAGAATGTTGACTAGTTCAAGCTTCTACTTTTTCAACTTTCTCATCACATGTTCCACTTTCCTTATTTCGGTTGCTATTGTTTAGGGATAATATTCTATTTGTTTTACGGTAAAAGTATGAGCTACGTGCTTCATATTTGTAGGGACATAATGCCTATATATTTATTACCACTGTGATGAAGTTTTTGCAGAGAGTGAATAATAAAAAGACACTTTAAATTTATTTCTCCACTGTTTTATCTTCTTTTCTCTTTCTACATTCCTGACATTTGGCTAGGAACAGCACCGAAGACATGCCTCTTTGACTATGTTTGGGTCCAATTCTACAATAATCCTCCATGCAAATACACTCGTGGTGATATAAGACAATCTTAAAGATGCATGGTAGCAGTGGACATCAGATATTCCAGCGACCAACATCTTCTTGGGTTTGCTGGTATCTTCAGAAGCAGCAGGAAGTGGGTTTATTCCTGTACCTGATCTAACCTCCAAGGTGCTTCCTGCAATCAAGAATTCTACCAAGTATGGAGGAGTTAAGCTATGGTCTAAGTATTACGTGTTAGATTAATTTTAATAATTAGCGTGACCCATATTACTTTAATGGATTGTAATATAAAGGTGAGCCTAAAATAATGATTATTGGGCTTGTTAAAGGTAATTAGAATTATTAGGATTAATTAACATTAAACCCTTCCCTCTCTCTTCCGTAAAAGTTATGTTAAAACATATAAAAGAGTAGACGTTCTTGCACCACTGATAGAACAAAGAAAAGTAAGAAGGTGATAGTGGATAAACTTTTGTGTAAAGAAGAAATTCCCGAACAAGAAGAAATTGCACCAGTATAAAGGTTAGTATTTTTTTTCTTTTGTTAATAGCGTGAATCTCAGGATTTTCGAAAGTGTTGAATCAATTGTGTCATTAACGATCTTAGAGGAAGTTTATGCTTGAACTGTTGCTTAAAATTGTTAAAGAATTTAATTTATGACCAAAGTGGATATCGTTCCTCTATTAGGAAAGATGTGTAAATAAATAAACTTATTAATCGTTTTGTTTATTTATTTCCTATTCTTGACTTATTTCATTAAGCAATATTACTTGTGAAATATTTTGTACTAATTCTAATGATTTTATGAATCTTTGATAGATTTACTACTTTAAAATCCCACCAAGAAACACAAAAATAAAAATTATTATACACAGAGATAAAATCTTTAATAAAAGAGCTAAACACTTCAATTTTATTTAGTTTGTAGTTTAAATAACATCCGGAAGAATTCAGCAAAAAATTTGTTAATTGGTAAAATTTAGATAAATTCAATAATCCATACCCTTACTTTTAATTAATAAAGCTGTTTCTAAGATCAAATACTAATAACAACATGAAATATGTTGTGTTAATTGTATGTCAAAGCATGTGAGTTTATAAACAGACACCAGCGAGACAAGAACAAAATTATTAGTTTAACTGCTTAAGATTTTTATCTACATTGAACTTTACGTTTACTTCCTTCATATATCCAAATTGGTCAAAAATAGGGATTTCATCTTCCTTCCTTTTACTTGAACTTTTCAATATAATTATATTAATTAAAGAAGGTAATGTCTCGTTGTAAAAGCACCTGAATCAAATTTCTAAGAACTTATCAGCTGTCCTTATACTATAATATACGTTCTTCGAACTTTAGTGTATGTCTGTATATATATACGTACAACTGGATACCAATATGCATTGGAATTCAAGAAACTTGAGATCTTCCATCTTCAACATCATCTCCTATAAATTGAATTCAACATCTCTTGGATTTTCCATACCCACATACTTGCAAGTGATATTGATCACATCTAACGGACCTCTCTAATGGTAGAACAGAAGATATTGACGATGCGAATTCTCATCTTAACATTTCTGATGCTGGGAATCTGTTCAATGCAGGGAAAATAGCAGTGTACTGGGGTCAGAATGTAAATGAAGGAAGCTTATCGAAGGCTTGTGCTTCAGGAAACTATGCATTCGTCAACGTGGCTTTTCTACTGACTTTTGGAAGTAATCAACCTCCCGCGTTAAACCTCGTCGGTCATTGTAATCCGTACACTAACGAATGTAGAAGTTTGAGTTCTGACATAAAATCATGTCAGAAGAGAGGCATTAAGGTGATGCTTTCGCTTGGAGGATCCGCAGGAAGCTACACTCTAATTTCACGCCAAGACGCAAAAAACTTTGCGACTTATATCTGGAACTACTTCTTAGGTGGGCACTCCAAGTCTCGACCATTTGGCAATGCTGTTTTCGATGGGGTGGACATGGACTTGGACATCGAAGGAGGCACAACATTTTACTGGGACGATCTCGTCAGGTTCCTGCCACAATACAGCAAAAGGGGACGGAAAGTGTACCTGACAGCAGCTCCTCAGTGCCCATATCCTGACGCTTGGATAGGAAAAGCATTGGCCACAGGTTTATTTGATTACATTTGGGTTCAATTCAACAACAACGCTCCTTGCCAATACACTAATGGGGATGTAAAAGATCTTATTAGCTGTCTGGAAGCAATGGACATCAGGAGTTCGTAAAACAAAAATTTTCTTGGGTCTAGCAGCCTCCCCTAACGCTGCCGGAAGTGGGTATATTCCACTACCTAATATGATTTCCAAGGTGCTTCCTGTAATGAAAAGGTCTCGCAAGTATGGAGGTGTCATGCTTTGGTCAACATATAATGATCTCGTGAAGGGATATAGTTCTACAATCAAGAAGCATGTTTGAAAACTTATGGTGCTTCTTTGTTCAATAACTATATAGTACTCATGCAAGTATCCGGTGATGCACCTAATAATATGAAAACTATTAATACACACATTTGTCTTATAATTACCCTTATATTAAAAGAATCATAAGCTAAAGTGACTATTCTTTCAAGCAGGTAAGGAATAAAATCTAAGATGCAGGTAAGGATTTCGAAAAATTGTTAATACTCTTACAAAAGGTAACAAAAATGAATTTTGCTTGCAGCAAAATGTTGTTGGCATTGGAGGCTTGGGTCTTAAAAGAGAGAACGAACCTTGAAACAGGTAGTGGAACGATATAAAAGCATAACTAAATCTGGCGCGAAAAGCGCGATGGTTTATTCAATTTGTAACGGACATTGCTCTACCGGCAATCTACCTTCCTTTTCCCAACCAATGTATTCAACTATTTCCAAGAATTCCCAGTAAAGATGTGATTCCCCGAGCAACTTTCTCTCTGTTAATTTGTGACATTAACATAGATTTCTGAGACAAGTATCTGATTTTTTACAAGGTACTTTATTGTCAATGTTTCTGGTAAGTAATCAGCTTTTTTGCAAGCGTAAGTCCGATAAATGATGTCTGGTCGGCATTTCTCAGGGCAGGAAATGGCCGCTCTTCAGAAGGAGATTCCGGCTTTTGAGTTCAGAGATGCTCAGATTAACAAGATACGATACTGTAAACAGGATTTTGCACATATTTCTCATTACGTCGTTACTGATTATGATTGGAAGGATTATTGTCCTGTGGCTTTCAGGTGCTTTTACGTCCCTTTTTCTCTTTCTGATTTTCAGTTAAATAATTGTATGAAATGGGTGATATATATTGTGTTGCATCAATGGCGAAACATTATTAACCCGTTCCCTGGAAAAGGGTAATCTGCTAAATACATAAATTTCAGAAGAAAGAACTAATAGATATGTAAATGTTGTTTTGTTCCAGACGCTTACGAGAGCTTGAAAACATTGATCATACTGAGTATATGTTGGCAATTTGTGCGGAAGACGTAATAAGGGAAGTTTCTTCACCTGGGAAATTCGGTCGTCTGATTATTTTGACAACAGATGAGCGTTTTGTGATTAAAACTCTGCGTAAGTCTGAAGTGAAGGTAAAGATCAATCATCTGGGATCTCTGAGAATCACCATCTTCCCGAAGTTGTTGGTTATGAACTTGAACAGATGGTGCAAGGATTCTTAATTCTCTATTCCATGCAGGTGATGGTGGATATGCTTCCAAACTATTATGCTTATCTTAAGAAGAACCGAGCTTCATTGTTGACCAAGCTATATGGAATTCATGTTGTGAAGCCACATGGAGGTCTCAAGGTAAAGACATCTTCGTTTCGTATCTGGTTTGACCAAGTTTTGGTTTTCTGCACAAGAGAAGAGGCATTACTTTGATTCACATAAGAGTCAGATCAACTGGGCAGTGTCACTAGGCTCTGAAAAGATTACTAAAGAAATGAACTTCTCAACTTGTTTCTCTGAAAGTTCATCAGAAGTTCTTCTGCAACTTACATTCCCATTGTTATGGTCTATAGTGATCATGTTTCTGTCAAGATAAATAATCCCCTGAGATCCTTTACCTGCTACATTTGCTCCATTAGCAAACAATTGTCCTTGAAGTTGGGTAGTCTGCAACCGTATTTGCAACCATGGCATATGTTTATGGCCGTTATGAAAAGAAAATATAGAGAAGAGAGCAAGCCCTGGAAAAGAAAACAAAGGATTCTTGATTAAGGCTCTGATGCTGAGTTCCTCAAATGATTTTTCATGTGCAGGTTTATTTTTCTGTGTTGTCAACTGTCATCCCTTCATCTGTGGGAAAATGCAAAATTTATGATCTCAAAGGCACGCCTAAAGGAAGAAAACAGAACAGAAAGAAAATCGAGGGAAAAGTCATATACAAAGACAAGGATTTTGATCTTCTTTTGCACCTAGACCCACTGACACACTATAAATTTTTGAAGTAAGTTGGCTCATCTGTTTCAAAGTCATAGCATATATAAGAGGCTTTTTCTAATAAAGTTGTGTATATTTTGATCCTCAAATGCATCAAAACTTTTCTGGTTTTTGTTAAAAACATCTTTCGACTTTCACTTTACAGGCAACTCCGGTATGATTGCGAGTTCTTGGAATCTGAGAAAATCATGGATTACAGTCTTTTGATTGGTGTTGCTATGCAAGCTCCCAACAAAGGTGATTGCTCCCACCGCCATGATGTAGAGGATATAATAGATGATCCTGTTAATTTCGTAATGTTTCAATCTGAAGGAAATTCCTGAATCTACGTCATTTTTTGTTTCTCATTTAGAATACTTGGAATCAGATGCAACAGTTTAAGCTATATCTGATGCAGAACATTTTGTTTACTAATATCAAATGCAAACTTTAATCCGGAATTGATAGACTGTTCTTATATAGTCCTTCCAATCCCTGATTCATCTGCACATCCTTGATAAAGAAATCTTTTTGTGTCAGCTTTTCATTTCTGAAACTTCTAGCTACCCACTTCGTAAGGAATGAAAGTTTTGGCTTTCATTCAAGAATTCCTTTCAATTGAATGGGTTTTGCAACATTTATTCTCGACTCTTACAGTTTGATTGCTTTGAGCTATATACACAATACTAAGTATCTTTTTCTGCAGTAGCCACTGATGGGAGCTGTTCCTGTGGTCAAAAGGCAGTTCCCAACTCCAGTTCTACAGCCAAGTTTGGATCTTTAAACAAAAGTGGTGAAATGTGCCAAATATCAAATAGGTAACATCTGCTTTGCTTTGAATCCTTCAAAATTATAGCAAATTCCCACCTGAATCCAGGTGTGGAATGCTACTTCTGGTTAGCTTGGCAATTGTGATTTCAGAGATCTGTTAATCATATAGCATTTCATTTTCAGCTGTTCCTCATTGTTTATACTTTTTATATATTCCAGTCCTGATTTTAACTTTGGCATGGCGATGCGTGCTCGTGCGACGACTCGGAGGGGAGGATCAGCTCATCCTAGTATACAGGACCCCAGGGGCTGCAATGTGAAGTTATATTTTAAAATCGTAGATATATTCCAGAATTATGGGGTCTCTAAGCGCATTGAACATGTTTACAAGTCATTACAATACGATTCCAAGTCCATTGCTGCAGTAAGTCCTGAAGTATATTCTACTCGTTTTCAGGATTATCTTCACCAGATATTTCAATCAGAAGATTCAGAGAAAGGGGATGCCTTTTAGTTCTAGAAACGAAACTCTTTTCTTTTCCAAATTGGAATTTGTGGAGCTTTCCTGGAACATGTTTTAGGTGATCTGAACAAATTGTTGATGATTGATTGTAGTAAAGTGATGTTGACCCTTGATAGAGATTACTGATTCCATGAAAATTTTCTTCAAGTTCACTAGAAAAACATAGATTGAAGTTTAACTAGTTTTTGAAAATTATTTTTCTTAAAAAAAAATTAATTATATTTTGTATGTACATTGCATAAATATTTAATAACATATATTAATTTGCTATCTATATATTTCAAGTAAGTCTCGTAACTAATGTTTTAAAAACTAGATCAGAAATTAAATCAATAAAATAAGAAATTTAAGATTATAAAATTATTATATAATAATGATTGAAAAATTAAAAAATTAAAGTAGGATCTTTAAAAGTTTAATTTAACATGTTATATAAAAATTAACTAGTTTATTTTGATTTATAAAAATTAATTAGTTAACAAAAATTGATCAATTAATTAATAAATCAGCTAATTTTAATAATAATTATTATTAAGATAAATCAAAATTAAAAATTAAAAATTAAACTAAATAATTAGTTGGTTCAGTAATTTTATAATTGACCTAATTTAGTTTTTAAGTTAAAAAGATTTAAATCGAGGGTTCAAACCCATAGCTTCTGTTACAACTTAAATGGTCATTTCTAAACAACTTTTTTTTAAGGGTCCTTTGTAGTTTTTAATTTTTGTTTCTTATTTTTGTTTTTTTTAATAAAAGCAAAATTTTATTTGATTGTTAATGTCTAATAATTATATATTATATAAAATTGAAAGATAAATTATTTTTATAAATAAATAAATTTTATTTTAAAACTATTATATTCTTTTAAAATAAATAATTTAATAATAAGCTATTTATTTATAATTAATATTTTTAATTATAAAGATTTTATTTAAAAACATTTTAAGTTTAAATTAGATTTATTAAATTAAAATTGTTTTATTTTTAAAATTTAAATTAATTATAAAATTAAATATTTATTTATTTATTTTCTTTTTTACATATGAATGTACACTCTTACCATAAGTTTTTTTTATTTGTTTGGATAGAAAATACAAAGAAAATGTTTTTTTTTCTTGCCCTAAAATCTGCCGCTACTCCCTTACTTAATTAACCTTTTTTACTTTACATAACTTGATACTGTTCGTTTCGCATTTAAATTACATGGGAGAATCTTTGCATTTTAAATTTAAATTCAAATGTATTTATTTTTATATTATAACTATTTAAATGTCATATATATTTCAAAGTGTAAATCATCAACTTAATTAAAGGTAAGTTTATATTTACAAAGATTTGATTGATATCGTTAATAATTGCAACTAGTATTTCAAAAGCAATGATGCCCGCAATTTTCCTTTGCCAAAACGCACCACATTATCTATGTGCGTCACATTCACGCGTGCCGGTTTCTTCCGATTCTGCCTTTTCAATTTGCGGCTGAATAGTGAATAGTGGAATCGTGACATGACATGCAATGAACCGCATTTTCTTTTCAACCCTATGAAACATGGCAACTTGTACGAATTAACTATATAGAGTTTATGCAGATGGTATTGGGTGGGTTAGTTTGGAGTTGGGAGTGCTTTTGAGCTTTTGCCCATTTGTCCCACCATTTGTCACTGCCGAAGCGTGCTACTTTCCCCCCTCTAGCTCGCTTTAACTAATGGCTGCCCCATGGGCCTGAAAACATTTGAAAAATCGAGATTTCTTTTCTCTATGTGATGGATAATAAGACTTTACTCATAAACTCAAGTTTTCAAATTTTAAGTAAGCGAATGTTAATTTTGACACTTCATATATAGGGTTTACAATGAAGGACTCGTGCTTATATATTATGGAAATCAGTTAGAGAAAAAGGATTAATGGTTCTTATTCCATTAAGATACAAGATTGGAACACATTATTAAAGCGATAGCTACTGTTGTTACAAAGCAAATATAGGTTATGAATTCTAACTATTCACAATTACTGAACTCGACGGGCTCACCGGCGTAATTGATTCACGGTTCAAGCAATTGGTGTTGAGTTGACATTCAAGAACACTTATCTTGGTTCAAAACCTTGCAATGAATCCCATTTTGTGAGGGATCTTGCTAGATAATGCCAAGGTTTCAAAAGGGCCGGGGAACCAAATTTTCATGATGAAAAGTGAAAGGGTTATGATATATGATTATGATGATATAAAGTGTGCTTAATTTCATAATATCGGCATGTCCTCCGGCCTGCATGCACAATTGCCCCACAAACGTCGTTGTCAAGGAAACGAAGGGGGCGAATTCCGCTCCGTGAATGAGGGGAAAAAAAAAAGTCCATCGTAAATAAAAATTGAATGGTGGCCTACGAGTCTCCTGTATGTAAGGTGTTCCATTCTTTTTTACCTGCCTTGAGACTTCTTGTTTCATTGATTATCTTTTATTCTCGTAGGCATCCCCTTGATACATGGTACTAATTGAAAAGACCTTTGAGTGCTACACTGGATAAGATATCCATATATGAGACCTTAACTTTTAATTTGAAGTTCTGAATTTGTAACACGATATAATATTTTTTTTTTGGGTTACTTAGCTTGTACAAAATTAATCTTACATACATTTGTTTCAACTCATTCATATTCAATTAAGAGGGGGAGTCCAGGGCTAGTGAGAGTCTTCCTATAACTATGTTCTTAAGTAGCCCTCTATTATTTAGTGTTCAATTCAATTTGGTTTTAATATTTGTAAGGTACAGTTAAGCCCCACTGTTACCTAAGTTATGAAATTTGATGATTATCTTCTTGGAAGATATAATTAAACTTCTGCCATAATTTGAATTATGTAACAAAGTCCTTATTCTTTTACATGAATTGGGTATCAACATACAGTACTTATGTGAGTTGAATCAATAGGAAACAAATAAAATGGATCAAACAATTGTAAACTTCAAAGGTTAAATTAACTACTCTTTTTTAACTTGCCCTTGAAATGCCAAGTTAAACTTGTTTTACGATGCACTAGGGCTTGACAAACATTCGGGTCTTGGGAAGCAAACAATGGTTGGGCTAGAAGAAGGAAACAGTAAACATATCTTGCGACTTCCTAGGTCAGTGTGTTTATACCCAAAATGGGGCCCAATTTCCTTCTTTCTTTCTTCAACTGTGCAATCATAGTCGTATTTGTTATAAGGATGATTGGAATTTGGACCATCAGAGGTCTGAGAATCTGCTCGTATGAATTTATATTAATAAAGTTTTTGTCAGTATAATTTTTGCTTTTTTAAGAAGAGTTTTTTAAAGAAATTAATTGACTGTTTAAAGTTAAAAAAGAATTTTTTTAAAAGAGTTTTATATAATAGACTATTTAGCAACATAAAAATAAAAAGCACTTTTAATTTTAACTATATTTTATTTTATAATAAAAATTATTTGTGCGTATAAATATTATTTAAAATATATTAAACAATATACAAAGTACAATATATTAATTATTATATAATTTTAAATCATATCAAACATAAATGAAAATATATCTAACCAAATCTTTTATATGGATTATAATATAAGTAAAACTATTGTCAAAAATAAATATTAAAATATATAAAAAAAGTTAAATAATATTATATAAATATCAAAATAAACATGAAGATGTGTTTGTGGGTATTTCGAAAATTATGAGTAAAAATATAAAGGTAAAGGGGATTAAAAATAAGCTTATTAATTGATCTGAAAATTTTACCTAAAAAAGTATTTTTTTTACTTCAAATTTAAACTTCTCAAAAAGCTGTATTTTAATTTTTAAAAAGTGATTTCTATAAAAAAAATACTTTTAAATTTTACAATCAAACATTTATTTTTCTCAAAAACAACTTTTGCGATGAAAAAAATACTTATTCACTCTCCAAAAAGCGAAAGAAACCAGCACTAAGACCAGGTAAATTAAGCCTCGCAATTGCAAATCAAGAAAATGACTTTCATCTTCTGAAGTTGCCAACGAGTCTTTCCCTGTCGAGTTGGCCATGTACACATCTTCTGTACTGCTTTGAGATTCGATAATTAGAGGACCTAATATGACTTTATTTTTCAGTTGAAACGTAACCTTTAAATATATACCATATTACTAACTTTTTAGAATAGCACAACGAACAATATAAAAAATAATATTTCAGTATCTAATTTTAAAACTATGCATTGTAGTGTTACATGATAAAGCTCATTTATCTATTCATGACTAAACGTTAGTGTTTGTACTTCTGTAAAATTTCATATTTAAAAGGCAATAAACAATTGCTAATTGATATTACTTTAAATTAGTGATAATTCACATCTAAAAGTATTGTTTTCCGGTCTATGGGTTTTGATTTTTTTCTTCCCTTGTTGTAAGACATTACCATTAACAAAAAGTGGAGATGAATAGAGATATTTTCTTTAAAACAAGTAATATCTTAGAAAAATATTATTTTGATATTGAAATAATTAAGCATAAGTTGACAGAAGCTATAGGATCAATTCTCACATAAAATGTATACGATTAAGACACAGAAAGAAAAACTTGTAAATGTTTGGCAATATGATGATAACAAAAATGTGAGAAAATTTTGGCAACCATACTCTTAGGATGTTTTTTTTTTAATTTTTTAATTTAGTAAAAATATTTATTTTTTGAATTTTGAATTTTAGTTTTTTCTAGATTTTAAAACTTATGAATATTATAAAAAATGGTTTTTATTTTTTTTATATTTTTCATAATATGATTTTGTATGAGTTAAAAATATATTATTTAATTATTTAAAAATAATTAATCTTTAAATTTTATTATTACCAATGATAAAATTATAACTATATTCAACATAAAAAAAAATTATTTGAATGTAAGATAAAAATTACACAGAAAAATTAAAAATAGAACCGAACGCATTTAAAATCTTAGTTTCTCCTTATTGTCTCGTAAGTCGTAACTATGTGCTGTCAAGCAGTGGCGGATCTACAATGGAGGCAAGTGGGGGAACTTGCCCCTACTGCATCCAACAAATGCTCTATAAAAAAAATTATTATTTTAAGTTTTGCCCTCATAAAAAAATAAAATTTTACTCTTATTAAAATTTTGCTCCATTAAAAATAAAATTTTATTCTTAATAAAATTTTGCTCCCACTTAAAAAAATTTCTGGATCCGCCCCTGCTGTCAAGTAGGTTGAAATTGGATCTCTGGGCTTGTTGTATGAACGTGGAAGATAATGATAAAAGCCACGTGCTTTTTCAGCAATGGAGAAGAGAATTTTGCATATAACGCCAACCATCGAACAAATACAGATGGGCAGAATAGCAATCTATTTTCATTTTATGGCTTCACGAGACTTAGGTCAAGTTGAACGAACTAATTACACAAAAGAAATGGGCATCCTCAAAAGTTTGATATAAATCATAGTGTTGTTTCACAGTATCTTGGAGTCCAGACAAGAAGATATTGCTCTTTTGGATATGGATGATAACCTCAACCTTGCTTGACTGCTTAGTATGGTTTCTGACAAAGTGACAAGTTTAAAGCATAAATCGACAAAATGTTGATCTAAGTTCCACGGTTCGATGGTTGCCTAAATATGTCATGGGTTCCTTCATATATGACATAGTTTTGGATTTCTTTTTACGTCTGCCAACATCCGACACAACAACAAAAAATAAAGTTTAGTGACAGAAATTACGAACAAAAAACTTACACATTCTATCGGTAAGTTAAGTTAGCGACAAAATTTATCGAAGAACTAAGATGTTGGAGAAGCGGCCATAGGTAATAATTTGCAACAAATAACAGAGTATTCATCGCAAATTTACCGACGGACTTTTTGTGTCACAATCGGTTAACGATTATTGTTTTGGTCGATAAAGTTACCGATGGAAAAGATTTGTTCGTTGGCAACTTACAGGCGAAAGTGGTTATTCTATCGGTAAATTAATGACAACATTACCGACGATTATTAATTATCTGTCAGTAAATTGAATAGATTTTACCGATGAACTATGTTTTTCCATTTGTAAATTTACTAAAACTGTTTTTAAATTTATTTGTATTTAATTTGTTTGATGATCTTATGATTAATGCATAATTTATACAGTTATGAGTTATCTGTTGACACTATTTTGATTTATTTCTACATTTAATTTGTTAAAACAGAAAATTAATTGATGATATAAAGTAAAAATATCTTAATTGATAGTAAAAAAATTATTTTGTACATAATAAGTATTTATAATTAATACGAAATGACTACAAATATAATATTCATTTAATAACTACGAATGCTCTGATTGCTGCGATGAGGTGCTACCTCTTCCTTTCAACTTATTCACCTCGTTACGAAGCTAAGCTATGTACTCCATAAACTGTTGCAACTGATTTATCAATATCTGTAATGTACTCCGAAGCTCATGGATTTCATTGGGTGCAGATTGCTAACTAAATGTTGTTGTACTGGATGTGAAAGATTGCAAATAACATGTGTTTGCAAATGAACCTAAGCCGAATATCTTTCCACGACGATCCTTACCACCCACTGCATGAAGATAATTTTGACTCTCATCAACATCTTAAAACTAGTGAGACTGTCGTTGAATGCTATTTTGTATTTGGTCATATTAGAAATGAATGTTTATGTTAGTAAGTGATAATTATTAAACATCAATATTAAAACATAACTTTTACATACATTTTATTCTTTACATCAGGTGTTGACGAAGGTCACGTCGTCATACTTCTTATTGTGAATGTACAAAAAGAGCTAATAGGGTGTAGGCTTCGTATTTATAGACTTTTCTTACATCAGAATAAAATGTTATAAATGAACTATAATGTATAAAATTTTCAGTAAAATTTTCTCTATGTTTATGATATTTACCCCTTGTTGAACAAAGAAAGTAACTCAACAATATAGCCATATATGACAACAAACATTTATAACATTATCATTCTCATAAATACAGATTTTTATTCCAAAATTTACACATCAAATTAAATTAAAATACACCAAAGTAAAAAAATATATAAATGTAAAGTGTAGATACTTACAAGTCTCTCTACATGCTCATGGTGAGTAATAGATCCTCCAGTGTGTACAAGAAGACTCTTTGCACCCAATCCTCCACTTCTGTTGGTAGAATTACGCTTTAAAATAGACATTGTCTCGGGTAATATTCAATACTGCTGTCATCATCTCCATATTTGTTCATAAATATAAGGCGGTTGTATACCAGTCTTGTGTATTGTACCAATAAAGTCTCGATAACGTGTACGTACTCGTCTCTCCCATACTTCATAAATGACCTTGTCAAATTCAAAATCTCAAAAAAATCTTTCTAAAACAGAAGGAGGAACATATAATAAGTACTTATAATGCAATAATATTTATCTAATTAATGTATAAAAATCAATACAAAAATAAAAAAATATTTTTTGTATCTCAAACTCCTGATAGTAAAATTCCTTTTATCACCTGAGAGATATTCTTTCATATATAACTCTCAAGATCAATTATCTCTTTGAATTTGGATGTTATGTTTCTTAAACAAGGTCCAAACGGAGTCAACCTAATATAAAAATAATTAATTTTATATCATTTTTAAAATTTAAACCTATAACTTAATTATAAACATATGATGTTTCATGTATTTTTACTTATAGATTGTTGACAATTATGATATAAGTTCTTTCATCAGCTTCCTTAGCTACAGGCTAAAGGCTACCTCCTTCATCCGCATCGTTTACCCCTGATATCTTTGTTGATATAGGGGTGGTGGATGATGTAACAGCAAGTACAACAAGGTGATGTCTCATCTACAAGTTTAGTAGTTGGAGGTACAACATCTGATTCGGTTGTAGCTGCATAATGTGATGCTTCAACTGAATAGTAACTGGCTTCAAATCGTGGTCTGAACCTTGGTCACATTGAATCAAATTCAAGCTCCTATTCATATCTCTCACCTTCCTCATTCTCTCTAGATGAAATTTCAACATATTCGTTATTTAGATTGTCCAAAGGTTCATTCTCGTCATATGTAACAAATGCATTTAATTAATAAACGTCTTCCTGAAACACTTCACTTTCAATTCTTTGTTCTCCTTTTCCATAAAGTACAACATCTATTTCCATGCCAATGTATTTGATGGATGACTCATTATTCCATCTTCTTGTTTGTGTTCATTATGCCATCTCATGTGAGATGCAGTAACATCAGAAGCATATAATCTTTGAAGTTTCAGAGTTAAGGAGAAATAATACATCCGCTTTTAAGGTACTAATTTATATTTCCTAGAAT
>JANSVB020000195.1:4491660-4520100 GCA_025504935.2 Erythroxylum haughtii
ACGCCCAATCGAGCCAGTTGACTCTGAGAGCTGCTGGCCCTCAGTGCGCAATTCTTCCATCTGCAAGAGGTAATCAGTGTGTCACTGCAGAAAAAAAAAAAGAAGGAAAGAAGAAAAAGAAGAAGAGAAACGAATGTATTTGTCAATTCAAAAAAGCGCATGAAGTTGGTACAAACCTTTGCTTTATATAGTTGTCTAAGAGAGGCTTGCTCGTGTTCAGAATATTCATCCTTGTGAGAAGAAGACAAAGACTCTGTGAGGCCTGAATGAAAGTAGATTGCAGTTAACACCAAAGTAAAACAAATGTATGGATGATGGGAAGTTTGAAGAACTACAACACAACCTACAAATGAAACTCTACTGGTTAATTGGTTAAAGACAATTTATGAGATAACAACTGTAAATAAAGCCCTTTGATAACAGAACTAAACATAAATAACAGCTGCTTCAACATTGCAAAGCTTTATGCACTGAATGTTTACAAGTAGACTGTAAAATAGAAAGAGTAAATTACCCTCAACGTCCAAGTCACCACATCCTACAGCTCGTAGGTCTCTAGCAAGTTCTTGCGTCTTCTCATATGCCACTGCTAGCATTCTAAGATACTGACCCCTCAACGAAGAAGGAATTATGTCAAGATCTGACTGACATTTCAAGCTGACATCTAGATATACAAGAAACACAACTGGCACTAGAAATAGGACTCACTAATAAAAGCCCGCCTTGTTCCACTGGAGGCAAATTCACAAGTGATGGTTTCACTAATAACTTGTCCAATATTGCTGTAACTCGCTGCTCCAACACTCGCGATACTAAGATTGACATGACTTCATTAGGAGAAGGAAATACTGCCATAATTGTGGCTGCTTCTTTACGAACAGTATCTACAAGATAGAACAAAGATGTAACACTAACGTATGCTTTGAGTAATTCAAGGCCTTGCATCAAACAAATGGTTTCTTCCAAACCTGTGATCTCTTTGTACAAGGAAGAAAGCCCACGAGCAACATTACTGGGACTGGCTTGAGAACCCTGATCTCCAAGAACCAATCTCGTGTCCGCATTCATGACCTCCACATCAATGAACATTGGACGTGTGGCCACATAATGTTGCATCGCACTAGTGCCCCTGTTAAACTGCAGCACAGAACCCTCAATTTTTAATGAAATTCCCATCACAATTATTGCTTAAAAGAAGATGAGGATTGAGTGCTTCTTGTACTACCCTCCTAGATTTCTTTAAAGAAATCAGATTAAGTACAATAGTCAACCAGTTGTGAACATATTAGATGCAGCTTTTCTAGCTAAACCCACAATTAGCAAATGATTCCCGAGAGTCCTATCACTGAACTCTGCCTAATTGTAAAGGGAATAATTACCTGTGATAGAATTTTTGCACATTCTGCCATTGTTGACAATTCTCTTCTTTGTGATGCAGCATCAAATCTAGACAATAATCTATTCTCCAGTTCTATATAGAACAATCCAGAGGAAAATAAAAGCAAATAATCATTATAAAACACCATTCCAAATGCTATCATAGAACTGCAAAAGTTGCCATACCATTGCAATAATCCTGAAGATTTGCAACAGCAACTTCTAATCCTCTGCTGGCAGTTGCATTTCCCACAACTGACGGCACTGAAATGCTTTGTCTTCCAATGTCTTCCTCAGCAAATGATCCTAAAATTCAGATAAGTAACAAGAAAAAATCATGTCTTAGAAAAGTTGTAAATTTTGATAGAGAAGAGCCACCAAATATTCAATAACTATTTGCTTTATGGCCACATACTACATGTAAATAGTACAATGGACTATCAGCAATGAAATGACACAATGTTATGCGTATGCCCAAACAAGGTTTTCAGAATGTAAATGCTAAAGGACAGGTATGCAAAGTTTGTGATAATCACACAAATTCATCTCCTGACAAAGTCAGTCACCGCTAAAGTTTCAGTAAACTATGTTATGTGTACCACTCAATTGCTACAAACGACACAAATTAACTCCTCCTATCAGGTATCTTAACTAATCAAACATTGAGACTGCATGAGAAAGTCATACGCAGCACCTAGCTCTTAAAGAGGACAATAAATCTACCATGTGTATGGCTGACTTACAACTCTACACTCATAGAATTCCTCAGATGTAAGAGTAAGTTGTAAAGAATTTGGCATCATATAGCCTTCTCTATGTCACCCCTTGTTTGTAGATTGATAATGAAAATGATTTGCATGTGTTTGTTGAGGTCAGTTGTGACTTCAAGATAGCATGCTACCTTTTAACTATATTGGTTATTAGCAATTCCAATATCATGCAGCCTAAGTTCTAATTTGATAATTTGCAGTCAAGATAAAATGAGGTTCACTTCTTCATATTACAAAAAGTAGAGGTGGGAATCATACAAAGAATTTATGAATTTACACATCAGGCAACTCAATTATTGAACAACTATTCAATATTGAAGGTACCATAAAGTGACGACCATCTTACGTAATTTCTGTGCAACTGAAGCTGCCTCAGCTACACGGCTATCATCAGAAAACAAAGGTGAATGTTGAATTAGGTCACCAGGGCTGCCATTAAACTCCATCAAATACTGTAGGAAACAAGCAGCAATGTGTTTAAAAAACATACCTATAAAAAAGTAGGACAAAATATTGATTATGATACCTTTATGAGATCTATTGTCTGACTGGCTGTTTCCCTCTGAGCATCTGCACTCTAATGAGCAAAATGAGACGAAGGATATCATAATATGTCCACTTTTCTTTTCTTCATTTCTGTATATTGTTGCAGTCGTACACAGGTAAAAGTGAAAATTTACCTGCAAATGATCTCCAATTTTGGCAGCAGTTTGTCCAACACTTGAAATACGTGAGTCCAACCTAGCAAAACTATCGAACAAGGCATCTACACCCTTTTCCAGCTGAACAATAAAACAAATACAGCAAATGAAACTAAAACTACACTTATTTTCCAGTTGAACAACTAACCACAGGGCACATCAAACCAAAATGATATCTTTTGTGAATGACCATGAGGTCACAGTTGCAAGTTTTTGTTCTTCTAAATCAAAGGGAAGTAGAAACTTGGTTCAATATTCACAGATATATCTGATACTATGCAACCTTTCAGGAATTATTTTAGAAAAGGAAATTGACATCTTCATTACAGTTCATAATGAAACATTCATAGAGGCCATCTTCATAACAACCTCAGCAAGTGTCTTGCGGTGCTTAGAATCTTGTGCAGAAACATCCTTCTTGAGATTGTAAAGCTTTCCGTCAATCTTCGAAGAAAGAAGAGAACTTCAGCCAAAAAGACATCCAATAAATCTTAAAAGTCCATCACTTGTAAAATCAGAAGCCGACCTGTTTCCGAAGATCAATCAATTCCTTGCATGAATCCTTGAACAATGATAACAGAGCATCTACTTCGGGAAAAAAGGGTGAAGCTTGCACTTGTGCAAATTTTGCTGCATCAGACGAGGCCCTCGCATGCCCATTAGGTAAGGCATCAGCCCCAATGCCACCATGTCCATCTACAGAGTCTGCATCATCTTCGAGGAAAGCTGGAAGGAGATCGTTTACCAACTTTCCAAATAGTGCATCAAATGAAAAATCACCCTACAATTAAACCAGCCACCAATTGAAATAGCAACCCAAATTAGGAACAGGAAATAGCAATAGAGTAGAAAAATATAAAACCATGTCGCAGGAGTTAATACCTTAAATTCATCTATATCAAGAATAAGCGGAAGGGAGCCAGCTGACGAAGATTTTGATCTTCTGTCACTCTTGACTCCATCTCTAATCTCTTTCATCTACCTCACACGGGTCATAAAACAAAAACAAATAAATCACCATCTCAAGAACAAAATGACTAAGCTCATATGCACAACACAAAAATCTCAGAAAACCCAAACCAACTCAGTTTTCATGAAGTAAACAGTAGAAAAATAAATCAAAGAACAGTCATATAAAAAGACAAATCCCATCAAGACACGCATCAATTAATTAGCAAATTCCTACACTCAGAAGAGTACATAAGCAACATTTCACTTTCCCCGAGAATCAAACCTTATGCTCGTAAATTAAGTTTTTCGACGAAGCCCAGACAAGATAACCTCAAATAAACAATTATCTCTTCTCGACAGGTTTTCTCTGTTTTCTCAGAAACCAAACAAGCCCCTAGAAAATTAAGTTAATCTACAATACCACCGTCAAACCTCCGAACACAAATTCAAATGAGGAGCAAAGCATAAGTTTCAGATCACGTAGCTAAAATGGTGAAATTGTTTACCTCTCTTTGTCTCTGATGATTTGACCAGTACTAATCAGAGAGTCCTCTTCTTGTTCACCGATTTCGGTTTCGGTAGATCGAGCTTAGGTGAGAAAGAGACCGAGAAAAAAAACAGACTGTTATTCAGCGAAAACTACAACGAAAAATCGAGTTTTGTGATTATTACTATTTTAACCTCCAGGAGCCCCGGGAGGCGTAAAATCAAAGGTGGGTAATTTCGGAAACTGGAATCCAACAACACATGCTGTATATTCTTTCGTCCATCTATCCAGCTGTTTGTTTTGGATGCCTCCATCTAAACGACAAAGCGTAACAAATGGTCAAGATATACATGGATTCAGAATCTGAACTAATCATGCGTAGTAAGATAAAAATGAACAATATATAATTATAAAATTAGTCTATAATAAAAATTAAATAAAATTAAAATTATGCTCTTTGTAAAAATACAAAATGGATGATGCATACAATATGACTCTTGTCAAATTTTTGCAATGCGGAAAATCTTGTGTACCGGGTATATTGATTTTAAAGAATTTAAAATTAAAATTTAAGAAAGTGATCAATCTTAATTATCAAAAAATAAAATTTAATTAAAAGTAATAATGTTAAATAAAAAATAAAAAGTATATTCTAAAATCATTTATATATTTTTAAATTTCTGAATTAATTGAACATTAATTCAAATTCAAATTATATTTTTATTTATTTTAATTAATTAATCAAAACTTCATTATTTAAATTTGTAGACTCAAATTAATGTCTTGTTAAACTTAATTATAATAAATAAAATAACTATTATCAAGCAATTAATATAATTACCTTTGTTAACAATCGTCTCTAATCTAACTATTAGAAAAGTATCTAACGACTTCTCCCCAAATCTTATGTATTATTAGACTTCTTTAGACCTCGTTTTATTGCAGAACTTCGGACTGAATATGATGATGATGATAATAATCTAACGACTTCTCCATTAAACAGATTTTAAAGGGTGAAGATAATATATGCAAAAAGAAAATTAATTATTCTCTATAATTGATAACTTTTCAACTATGGCACGAATTTTAAATTTAACCAATTATGCATTAGTAATTCAAATATTAGTAGAGATGGCAACAAGGCTCAGGTTTGGCTTGCCCTGAGATCAACGGGTAGGGTCTCGGTTGATTGAATTTAGGGCTCGAATTATTTGAGCCTAACTTTGTCTAAGATCCGACAAGTAATATCAAAATGATATTGTTTTGACATTTATAATTTAAAAAATAATTCAAACCCGATCGAGTTGGGCTTGGGCCTGCAGTCTCAGGCCAGGTTTGGCCTGGGTTAGATAAGGTCATTGTCATCCTTAAATATTAACAAACCATAATAATATAAACTTATTGATAAAAAAGGGTTAATAAAACAATTTTTTATTAACAATAATTATTAAGGTGATAGAGCTGTAGAAGTTACGTGACAAAAATACTAATTTGACAAAGCTCGTTACGTTATTCACATTAATAGAAAACTTAACATCAGACTCTTTTTGTTAAAAAAATAAAATATTAAATATTTTAATACAAGTTTAGACTAATAATATAAAATTGAATAAAGTTTATATCTCTAGTTACTTTTTTATAAAGTTGTTGGATTTTGAAATAATTGTAATTATTACGTAGAGATAACACTTGTAAGTTACTCCAATATTAAAAACATATGATCATTACTTAAAATTATTGAATATGCAAACAAATCCTTTGTTTACCTAAAAGCATTTGGGCTCAGTAGCTTTAAAGTCCAACCCAAGTAATATATTGGAATAGATCCAGTCCACGAAAATGTCACGTGAAACGTACGTGGTATCTTCCACGTGGCGGACCCAGGTACTTCTAAGAACGAAAGTTTCCCGCTCTTAAAATTTTGCACGTTTAGAATGCTTTTGCAACTGGAAATTCTAGAGAGAGGAGAATTAATGTTTTTTAATTTTTAAACATTAAATTTAACTAAATTTACATTTTTTAAAAAATTTAAGTTAAATTCGAGTTTAAACCTTTTTTTCACATAAAAAACCCGACGTTTAACTATTTTATCGGTCAAAAACCCGACGTTAAGTATTTAAACTATTTTATCGGTCAAAAACCCGACGTTAAACTATTTTATCAGTCAAAAACCCGACATTTATGAATAAGAATAATATCAGCTTGAATATTTTATCGGTCTACATGAATAAGATTCATTTTGGATTAAAACGTCATTTTAGTAAAATAATGTGAATTTAAACGTTTTATTATAAATAATTCGAATCGGTTTAAACTATTCGTATCGAATTATTTGAATTTTTGTAGTTTTAAATAAGATTTATTTCGGATTAAAACAACTTCATTTTGGTAAAATAAAATGCACTCGAACATTTTATCATAACTAATTCGAATCGGTTTAAACTATTCGTACCAAATTATTTAGACTATTCTAATTTCAAATTTGATCTAAACTTCAATTAATGCAAGTTGAATGGACCGACTTTCCAACCCTAGTAAAGTGTTTATATTGTTACTCCCACTGAATACTTTTCGAGTTGCCCACACCATTCTAGAGTTTCTTTCTTTTACCGTGAATTGATTGGGCAGTCATGTGGCTGCTCATGCATTGCCTGTTGAACCTGGAAAGTCTGAATAGTATCATATTTTAATTTGAAATTTCCTCCGATACATTAAGTGGCTCTTGAACACTGAAAAGCAAAACTTGGATACATGTTCTGTGCAGAGTCAATCTTGCGGAGCTAAGATAATAACAGCACATGGATGTTGAAAAAGTGTTATGGAGCAAAGCTGATTCCTCAGTTTCAGCCTGCAGTTTTGGGATATTCATGGTGCTTGCTTGGTCCTTGTTCATGAAAAGGGAGCAGAATCGAAAGGTTTTGAAGAATCAACATTAAAAGATTCGAAAGTAATAGTGTTTTGTCTTGGTGATTAGACCAGCTTAAAAGAATCGAAGGAGTTGAAACTGAACTGCCCGAGCTGTTTGAACATGTGAAGCGATGACACTTGGTAAGCCTGATGCCAAAACTCTTAGGTAAAAGACCTTCAACTATCTTATATGTAGGTTCAGAACCAATTTAATATTATTAATGTGATAATATAACTCAACGAGTAAATCCAATCTAAACTAATTAAAATTGATTTAATTAATAATTATGATAATTATTAGTAGAGATGACAACGGGTCGACTCGTAGGCCAGCTCTGCCAATTTTTTAAAAATAGTTTTTAAAATTAAAATTGTAAAACATCTTTTTTATTAAGTTCGGGTTTAGTTGCTTAGATCTTGACTGGTCCAAAATTTAACTCTTCTAAATAAGAAGATGTCGTTTTACTTAGAATAGTTAAATTTTGAGCCGACTTGGATCTAAACTTGACCTATAAGTTTTTTTAAATAAAAAATTTAAATCTAGGTCGATAGAATGTTCATTGACATCCTTAATTATTAGATAGAGTTTAATTTAATTAATTTAGTTTAAAATTTAAGAGTTTGTTTCGATTGTTAAATACTCAACATTTGATTAGTTCATATATATTCACTATATGTATTTATTTTATTTTTATTTTATTTTATTTGTAATTATTATTATTATATTATTTTAATATGTATATATTTTTGGGTCAATTCGAAAAACTTTTCTACTAATTAAGGGTAAAATTGAGTATTACCGAACATTTCCAAACTCTTTATATCAGGGAAACTCTCATTAAGTATCGTTGTTATTGTTATATTTAATGTTAATATTAATAGGTTTTGTTGTTATTTTTTAATCAAAATTTAACTCACATTTGAAAATAATGGAGATCTTCGAGGATAAGGATGCTAGTTTCTTATTTGAATGTAAACTCTAATTTTCTATTATCTTGTAGATTCTATCTTATTAATTAGAGTCTATTTGAATAAAGCGTCATTTAATTGCTCCACGTGATGTGATATGATAAAGACAAACCTGATCTTAACACGAAGTTAGATAATTCAGTTTAAGTGAGATTCTGAATATAACTTGACGTCCAAGTTAGAGTAATCATATATAGTTCATTTAAATTTTGCTCTTCTTATTCAATCAAAGAGAGCGTTCCTTATATTTTTTCGAAGGAAAGTAATATAAAGATTAGTTTTACCGTATCTTTCTTGTTTTCTTATTACCTTTATCTTCTTAACGCTTCCGTAACATTGTTACTTTGTGTGTGTGAAGTAAACACTGCGAAGGTCGTTAAAGACTAAAGACTTACTTAAGGCTACTTAAGTGAAACTACCGAGGAAAGGTGTCCATGATCAACTTCAGCGAAATTGACAATTGTTTCAACAGGCATGGTGGAAAAGGGGTTTGGGTTAGGTTTGAAGGTTGAAATAAAAGGCCCACGAATCGTGGACTTTGGCAGCATTCATACACGTCCAAGTTTTTAGTCGTAAACTTCAAACTTCCAATGTTAAATTCTTCAATTTGCTTGCCTCGTTTCGTCTATGGTCAATTATCATCAAATGGTAAGCCTACATTTATGCTTTAACATAATTGGATAAAATGATTTATTGTATTTGTTGATTCAATGTGTCTATTACAACCCAAATATTTGGCAACTTTCACAAATATTTGTCGAGGGATAACATTTTAATTCGGGATCAATTCGATCTCACTTAAAATTAACAAATAAAATTTAAATTAATCAAAATTTAAATTAAAGATCGAATTTAAAAACAACAACCGTTCAGATATTGTTTAATTTAAAATTTAACGAAACATTGTCACAATTTTCACAATCAATTAATAATCTAATTTTTATATTTCTAAGTAAACAGAACTTAATGAAAATTTAAAGAGTACCAACAATATCGATTAATGGTTGAAAACTTTTGTCAGTAAAATAATATCATTTTAACCCAAATGAAATTACATCCCAGTTCAAACTGAAGTCGAAGAAAATCACTCTTATGTACAGTTTGTTTTGAAACTAATAAGTAAATTACAACAATAAGTCGATAAAATTTTTACTGAACCGTGAAGTTTGAAAAAATCCAGTAATACGTAACATTATTTTTAAATAATAAAAAGATTATTTTTAAATGACAATATAATAAATACATAACGAAATAATAAAAACAATAGCATTATTATTATTTTGAGTTAAAATAATACTATTTTATTACATTTTAATAAAATAATTTTATTTTTTTTCAATGCCCAAGGAATCCTGTAATTGAAATAATATCCTTTTTTTAAACTAAGTTGAGAGACAAATAATTACGTCAGCATCAGTTACCACGCGGTTTCCACAGTAATAGGGAGTACAGAGACTGCTATTAAAAGAAACGTATTCCACGAGCGTTTTCAACTTTCCCAGAGTTGTCCCCTTCTTGTCTGTGGGGCATTGTTTCGAACACGTGCGCTGCCTCCAGCTCAGTGTTACATACCTATCTACAGCATTCAACTTACGTATCTATGCTGCAAGCCTGCAACAACACACTCTCTCACACAAGACTTATACGCTTACTGTTCAAAGTCTGCCAAAAATCTGAGTCGTCGAACGGAATGGAATGTTTTCTTTGATGTAGAATCGAGTCGGGCATTGAATTTTCAACGTTAAACACCTTTGCGAAGACTCGGCCTCCATGAGAATTTCCTCCACTCCTTTGACTAAGTTGTGAAGTACGTGCCAACTTCCATACTCTTTCAAACTTGGAGACCAGCCATGGTAGTATCCTCCGAATTTCCATCGCCATTCACAAGGACATTAAATTGTTAATTAAACGATTTAATTGGGATTACGTGATTGGTGTAATGTTTTATGAAGTAAACGATAGTACTAAGATCTTTTGCAGTTTAATTAATAAAACGACGTTGATTGATCTAACTAGACAGTCGTTTGAATCTGGAGTCAAACTTGTTCTAAAATCTAGGCAGCTTATTAATTTGGAGTTGAATCAAAGCAGACAGGTTTTGCCGCGTGACAATAAGAATCTAAGCTGCCAATACTGCGGTGACCAGTTAAACGTGTATGAAGTGTAACGTAATTTAATGTCGTGGGACAAAACTCGGCGGAAGGCACGGCTAGTTGCAGGTGGCTAACAATGCTACCCGACCAAACATGCGGGTCCAACGGGTTGGATTGAAGCTGACCACCGAAAAGCAAACAGATATGGTTGAACTTGAAACATGTCTTATTTAGGATTTACCCAAGCTAATGTCTAAACTCTAAATTACTTACTTCGACAATAAACCAAAAAATCTACTTATTGGGTGTCACTCTTTCTATATTGAGGATATGTCGGGATTCTGTATTTCTCGACTTGTAGTGTATAAGCTATTTTAGATTCTCACCGTTAAAAAAAAAAAAAGGCAAGATTACGTAATTTCTTTTGCCTCCTTTTCGATCCACTGGACTGTTGCTGTCACATTTCACACATTCTATTTCTTTCTTGAGTTTCCTCTCCCACGCCTTGATGCGTTCCCACTTCTAGGTCTTGCAAAGCTAACAAGTCACTCTGAAGGGCGATTTGTGAGTGGATAAGCTCACATTCAATTGGAATGAAGTCAATACCTTTGTATATGTCATCAGGCCAATCTTAATATTTTATTCTAGGTAAAGTAAAAATAAATAAAATAGAGGACCATTTTGTTGTTCTTTATAAAGTCAAAAATAGGTTCTATTTTATTTCATTTCATTTTTATAAGGATAAAAATAAGTCCTATTTTAATATTTTATCATTTATAAAGATAGGCCTTAGGTAGATACCTACCCTATCCTTACCCAGGGACCCAGGGCCGGCCCTGAATGTCCTAGTAACTTAAAAGCTAAAAAATTGCCACATCTTTTTTCTTTATATTTTGTTAAATGATAATAATTTCAAACAATAATTAAAAAACTAAGAGTGATTCAATGATAAAAAAACCTTAAATAAGTTAAATTTTTAATTATGTTTTCAACTTTTTAGTTCAATTTATTATAATAACTTTTATTGTTGAAAACCAACTAGTTAGTTGATTTTTACAAATTAATAAATTTTTATAAACTAAAATAAATCAATTAATTTTCATTTAACAATCTCTTTTTTAAATTAAACTTCAAATTATTCGATGAATAAATACACTCTCTTTCAGTCATTTTTTAAATTATTTGCTTTTATTCAACCTTTAGCCAATTTTATAATGATTTAATCTTTGTTAAACCTTTTAAACTTTAAATCTCTTCTTATTAATTTAACTTTCAATTCAGTTTTTAATTTTCAAATTTTTGCCACATGTAAGTGCTCCAATTTTTTATAAGGAAAAGAAAATGCAAATTGTATTTTTTTGTTGATTATTTATATCTATAATAATAATATTGTATTATAATTCAAAAATATTAATATTATTATTTTAAATAATAAATAAAAATTAATAAACTATAATGAAGATAATTATTCGATAATTAAATAATATCATGCCTAATATTATTTTTCAATGCAATAGTTTTTAATTTTTTATTAACTTGTAAAAAGCAACTTGCTAAGTAACGAGGAGTAGATACCACTCAATGGTCAACATATGAATGCCTCTCCTACAGCATTACTGTGAAACCTACTCCTCTAGACTTTAATCTTGACAGGACTCGATTGGGTTGGTAGGTAAAACATCTGGAGAAAGTCATGCGATAACTTGAGTAATGTCCAAGCAAGCCCACTGATTAATCTCGACTTTGATTAATTAGTTGAGTGCTCAAATTGATTAATGACAAAATGATGATGTAATTGTTCATTTTTTAAACGTGGATTAAATAAAATTTTAATGCGTATAAATATAATTTAAAAATTAATTAATTGATGGGTGATTGGATTAGTTGAAATTAAGTAAGAGAGTCAAGACTTTAAGAAAATTGTATCAAAAAATAATATATTTTGGATATATACTTTTGCGAAAATTTATTTTATTTTGTCAAAATAATTGCAAAAAGGGCTTATATTCAACCGTTACAAAATCCAATCGGCTCGATCAAATCAACACTACAAATATTGAGTCGTTCAAATTTTTTAGTTTGACTTTTAAAATTTTCAGCTTGATTTAGTTAAATAATTTTTATTATTAAAAACTGACTAATTTCGTCAATTAATAAGCTCTTATAAATAAAAACAATCTATTAATTTTTATTTAACAAAAATTTAATCAAGCTGCAAATTATTCGATAGCTAACGACAATCTCATTTCAAATTCTTTAATTTTATTTCATCTTTAATCAATTTTATGAAGATTTTAATAAAACAAACACACTCAAGAGGAGGGTGAATTTTGTGTGACTTAAAAAAATTTGCAAGTTATTTTTAATTCGTATAAAGACAGGGACAGAGGGACCTGCTAAAATTTAAAAACAATAGGAACCTGTCAAACGACAGAACCTTGTTAAAAGACAGTAGCTTATTAGACGATAAGAGTCTGCTAAACAATAAATCATGTTAAAACAATTTAAAATAGGGAGCGCATGTTAAAATTGAAAATAACCTCTTGCAAGTTGAAAATAAAAAGAGTTTATTATAAAAATGAAGGAGCCTCTTGTAAAAATGAAAATACAAACAAAATATTGCAAAAATTTAAAAATTAAAAAGAGAGATGAATGACACAGTTGATTTATACTTGTTCGGCTTATAACCCAAATCTACTTCCGGTTTCTCAGCATCCAACTTTAATGTTTCACTAAAATCTCAAGTAGTAATTTGATGAGCCTCTTTAAGCTCACGAGTACATTATTTTCAAGTTCTCCAACTTTCCAAATTATTAGTATTTAGCTAGCCTTTGCAAGATGTCAACTAATGAAAATAAAATTTGGTCGATACGAGCTTTAACGATCTCTCTTAAAAAGAAATTTCACTGTCTAAAGTACAAGAAATTTGATAAAAATATAACTTTTAAGAGTATTAATGCTGTTGATCTATAGTTTAAGAGTTTGATTTATTCTCATAAAAGCAGCGATTATTTCTTACGTAGGCATTTTCTTATGCAGGCATTTCCTTCTTCTAATTAGGGCTTTCATCTTTTAACTTGATTGGCACGATAAAATCATAGTTTTTCTTTCACCATTTTTGTTCATCGGATAAGTTTCAATTGACTTATGGAGCAAGCGTTTTCCAATTTGATATCCTCGGCCAATGCCTTTTTTCTGCCGTTCTGACTGAACTTAATAACGACGTTCACAAGTTTCCTGAAACACATTTGAACAGAATCCTTTCAAAGTTTGTCGCCAGAGAAAAAGAAAAAGTGAAGAACTTGCCACTCAAGTAAATCTTAAACAATACAACGATCAAACCTTTCCATTCAAGAGTCAGATAGAATATAAGATAGACCAATAATTAGATGTTATTTTTGTATATTTTATTATCACTTTTTTCCTAAGTCAAATTAAAATTTATTTAAAAGTTTTTAATATTAACTTAAACTTACAAAGTAGTATTAAAATATTTCAATTTCAAGTCAATGACGTAATAAATTTTAATTCAATTTTAATCAAATGACAAAATTGGTTAAAAGTTAAGTTTTTTTTTTTTACCCACGAAATGTTCTAAAAGGGTTCTAATTATAAGAAGATACCTTTAAGCCATTCACACCTAGACTAATCTTCACTCGAGCCGGGAAGGTTCCTTGCGGGAGGCAAAACTCTGGCTCCAATTTTTAAACAGCTACATATATGAGAATGATTTGAATCTGTAACTTTACTTAGGTCAGGAGAACTCCTTACCAACTCACCTACGTCCTGAATTTTTTTATATTAATCTGTTCTTTTTCATTAGTAAAGTTGGACACTACTCCTCCATAGCTCGGAGAAAAGCTTACTACTCTTTCATGGAAGTTTCACTGTTATTTACCTCTGGCTATATATCGTCAACACCCTTTAACACAAGTTTGAAAGTGTTGAAACTCTTGACGAATGCAAAGTATGTTTCATGTCAAAATGCGCGTGCAAAGCTATTATTATTATATATACATGTGAAAGTCAAATCAAGACTTTGATTGTCGCAAAAAACCTATTCTTACGTAACGAGTTTGCGTACAAGGGGGGTTCGACTAAGTAATCTAATCTAGTAGGTCAACAACACTTAGAAGGAAAAAAAAATATCATTAACGCGGGGTGTTGGTGAGTTAATAAGGAACTATTTTGACTTAAGTGAGATCGCGAGTTTGAACCGTCCTTATATATGCAGTCGTTTAAAATTTGAGATCAGAGTCCGGTTAGAGCGGACATTAGTCTGGAAATGGATAGCTTAAAGGTACCTTTTCATAATTAGGACCATCCTAGAACACATCATGAGTAACCAAAAAAAAAAAATCATTTAGGCAGATAAACTATAAAACTGTATATTACTGAAACTCTCAAAATATTGCATATCAGCGGCATTCTTATTGGGTGGCGTTGTTCCGTCTTTATATCAACTAATATGAGTAAAAAATTTTGTGATTTTAGTTAATATTCTTTTTGAGATTATACTTAGTCATGTGTACAATTTTTTTTAATTTAATAGTGTTTTAAATTGTGTATGATCTATATATATGAATATGGTATCGGATTTGATGTTGAATTGAGTTATGATATGCTACTATAAAAATTAAAAATTTTATTAATACTTTATTAATAAATATTATAAAATATTAAAATAAATTTAAATAAAAATGATTTATTTTTAAGTTTTATTTAATTTATAATTATTATTAGTAATAAAAATATCTATTATTATTTAAAAAACAAAAATTATACAAATTGAAATAAATAAAATAACTAATTAAAAAATTTTTGAAAAAAGAGGAGGGGTGAAGAGGGGAAGGAGAAATAGAAGGGAGGGAGGAAGATTTCAAATTTTTTTGAAAATTTTGCAAAAAAATATCTCTTTATTTTTTAAAATATCTTATACCTGCTGGTATTTAAATTTAGTATGATCGATCATTTATTTCATATTGATTTTAGTCTAGTATCGACCAATACGGTATTCATATTGATGGTCTCACCACATAAAAATAATAATAATTAATGAATATAAAAAAATAAAATCAAAAATTATATTTGTTGAATGAAATAATAAGAAACAATCTTTTTATTAAGCATGAGTGAGATTCTGTACTATCGAAATTTGGAGCGTCTTAACTAAAGTTCATCTGATTTAATAAAATAATAATACTGGTTCAAAAATAAATTATTGATTTAACTGAAAAATTAAATAAAAACTAATTAAATAAATTGAAATCGTTTCAATTTTAAAGGGGGAAACAAATAGTTTATATATAAAGTTAATTATTTTAAAAAATCTAAAATTTTTAATTATAATCTAAATTTTAAAAAGAAATAATAAAATATTATATTTTAATTTTTTAATTATAATCTAAAATTTAAAAAATAGCAATATTCAAACTTATAATTTTTTCCAATTAAATTGTAGCGATACAATTTATAAGTACGGACAATTCATGGGAACCTGCACGTGTCCCGGCGGACTGTCCTTGGTAACGCGTATAAACCCCTTGGACCCCTTGGTGCCGTTTCACTCCCAAATTGCTCATTTTACATGGCCTAAACGGCAAAAAAACGACTTGCACGTGTTTTATGCAAAAACCCGAAACAAAATCATAAGAAGAAGAAGATAAATGAGGGCACCTCGTATACGTCATACACGCTTTTCAGAACATCGACGAACTGTCGTATTAATTTATAAAATTTTCGAATATATTTAGTAATTTAATAAAATTAATAATAACAATGTGATATGGTATATCTAAACATGATAAATATATATAATTTAAGAAAAAATAACATGTCAATTTAAAATAATTTAAGTTTCCATGTACAAAAATTTTAAAAATATATTACAACATTTTTTAATACTGTAAAAAATAATGATACAACAATATAGTAGAAATCTCGTTAATATGCAAAGTTTAGAAAAGTCTAATAGGGAATAGCTTTATAGTTAACTAGTAGAGAGATTATTTCCAAATAACTCATATAAAGTTTTTGTAAAGAATAAACATTAAAAAGTAAAAAAAGTTCAAATATTCTGAGTATTATAAGACATATCAAAAAATATTATGAAGTCAAGTTTTATCATTAACAATGTTAATACAATATATAATAATATACTGATCAAAGCAATAATAGTACTTAAAAAATATCTGACTAAAATGTGAAGTCTTGGAAGATTTAATAGTACGTAACTTTACTCCTAATTAGTAGAGAAATTATTTTTAAATAAATAAATAAATAAATAAAACATTATAATATATATATATATTATAAAGTCGTGATATGTAGTGTCATAAAATAAAAATTAGAACACATTTAATAAAAATAATTTATCACATTACCTACATATGCACATTTATATCATCATGAATCATATATTACGTGGGACGTGGTTTCGTTTTGAAGTCATACACACCCTGCACAGGTTGGTCACGTTTGTCCATAGAGAACCGCCCAAAAAGGAAGTTGGACTGGGAACCGGGATAGCACAACACCCGTGGTCTTTCAGACACCATGTGGATATCTCCGAAGAAACTTCGACCATAGTACCTGAAGTTCAGTTTCCTGACCATTAGTTCGCGAGTCAAGGGATTTACACCTAACCTTAACAACTAGGTCATCGTCGTCATTATCACTTAATTAAAAAAATTTAATAAATAAAAATTTAGAAAAATCTAATAATATACATCCTTACTTTTATACGATAAAAAAGATATTTCCGATAAACTCACATACAAATAAGATAATATAAAAATAATGTAAATTTTAGAAAGAAAAGATAAACTAATATGAAATAAATATGTAAAAAAGTAATTTAAACCGTCATAATAAATAAATAAATAAATAATATTTAAAATATATGGAACTAAAAATAATCAAAAAAATTACAAAATAAAATAGTAATAAAATAAAATTACGAAAAAAAAATTACCAACTAAAACGGTTGGTATGGGTTTGATATTCCAAGTCATTGATTTCTCGCCATTAATTTCCGTTGACAAAATGGAAAACCCAGAAGAAGAGAAGCCATCTTGAAGGGGGAACAGACAGTCTCTTTTCATTCTGTTTTTACTTGTTTTGGGTGCTCTTGTATTCTCTTCTACACGTGTTTAAGCCCTTGTCCGTGTTGAGAACACGCAAGCCATTACGCTTGACTCACTGAAAAATTATGACACTATTATCATCAGCAAGAAATGCAATATCTATCAAATTCCAATTTCATGGAAGTCGGTTTTCCAACATTTTCAAAGTTTGAAATGGACTTTTCTATCTTTGTCCCCTGTGCACTACTACTTAACTCTATAAAAAGGAATGACCCTTCACTCTTGTCCCTCACTTCATAGCTAGACAACTCTTAACGTTTTAAGTTGTGTAGAACTTGATTGTCATTCAGTTTCTATTTGCTTGACTTCACTTGAAAAAATGAAGAGTACACGCTCAGTTTTGTCCAGGATTGCCACCAACCAGGGACATGGAGAGAACTCTCCGTATTTCGATGGTTGGAAGGCATATGACAAGAACCCGTTTCACCCTACTAAGAATCCTGACGGAGTTATTCAGATGGGTCTCGCAGAGAACCAGGTTTGTTTCAGAGATATTTGGAAGTTGTTCCTACACATTGTTATTATCTTAGTTTGTGTTCTTTTTTTAAAACCATGTTTATGTATCTGTATGCAGCTTTCTTTCGATCTGATTGAAGATTGGATCAAGAGAAACCCATCTGCATCTATCTGCACTCTTGAAGGAGTAAATGGATTCAAGGATATCGCCAACTTCCAGGATTATCATGGCTTGCCAGAGTTTAGACAGGTATCTACAAATGCTTGGCTATTACTTACTTTATTTATGTAGCATCTTTAAAAAAAAAAAAATTCATACGTGTTCATGCGATTCAGGCGATTGCCAAGTTTATGGGAAGAGTCAGAAACGGAAAGGTAACATTTGATCCAGAGCGAGTAGTGATGGGTGGTGGAGCTACAGGAGCAAATGAGTTGATCATGTTTTGCTTGGCTGACCCTGGAGATGCTTTCCTTGTTCCTTCTCCCTACTATCCAGCGTAAGGACCCCTCCTCCTTCTTCTTCTTCTTCCAAAACCTGGTATATAGATACCATTTTGACTCTCATTTTCACAAGTTACATGGAACAATCAAAGCTAGTTTCAATTGAGCGAGTGTGAAAGCTAGTTTAGTCATGAGGATAACAACAAAAGCGGCCTTCAAAAATTCCAGGGACCGTAAACGCATGGGGGTTCCAAGTCCATGCAGAAGCAAGTTTTGGTTTTGAAATTGCATAAGACATTTTTGGTCAAAACGAAAGTTTTGTGTTTCTTAGAAAAACCGGGGTCAACGAAATTTTTTATAAAAGCCATCGTTCCAGTTATTTGGGTCAACGACTGAAGTCAAAGACGCACGTTAAGGTTGGCCTGCGAGGTTTATTAAATTCCAAGCATCCCATTACAATAGATTTTCTAACCATAGTTCCTCTCCGAAAGCCGTCAAGAAAATTGTGGTAGACAGCTGGATGCTTTAAAGATTTTCAATCCCAAGCCCAAGATTTTCAAATCCACAAGGATGATTCCTCATTTGCTTGTTTGAGTTTTCTTCGTTAATGCTATCTTCTTTGTCTTCAAACAACTCCAGGACCACAGCATAATCCGGAATAATTTGTGTGGAATAAAGAAATTTTCCATAAATTTGTTTTGAATACTTATCTTTTTGGCTAATGAGTGTTCTTTCTCTGATCAGATTTGATCGAGACCTGAGGTGGCGTACTGGAGTTCAGATTATTCCAGTTGAATGCGACAGTTCTAACAATTTCCAGGTTACAAGGGAAGCATTAGAGGCAGCATACGACAAAGCCCTGGAATCTGGAATCAATGTCAAAGGTTTAATCCTGACAAACCCGTCAAACCCACTAGGCACTATCTCGGACAAAGAGTCCCTGAGGAGCCTTGCCAGGTTCACTAATGAGAGGAGCATTCACTTTGTCTGCGACGAAATATATGCTGCAACTATCTTCAGGTCCCCTGGTTTCACTAGCATCGCTGAGGTTATAGATGAGATGGAGTGTAACAAGGATCTCTTTCATATTGTTTATAGTTTGTCCAAGGACATGGGTCTTCCAGGCTTCAGAGTTGGAATTGTTTACTCATACAATGATGAAGTTGTGCACTGTGCCCGTAAAATGTCAAGCTTTGGATTGGTGTCCTCGCAGACTCAGTTTCTACTTGCTTCAATGCTTTCTGATGAGGAGTTCGTCGAAAATTTTCTGTCAGAGAGCTCCAGAAGGTTGGGGAAAAGGCACGAGATCATTACGGAGGCACTACAACATGTGGGTATCAGTTGCTTGAAGAGCAATGCAGGTCTTTATATTTGGATGGACTTACGCCATCTTCTTAACGAACCAACACCTGAAGGGGAAATGAAGCTATGGCGTGTGATTATCAATGACGTGAAGCTCAATGTCTCTCCAGGATCTTCCTTTCATTGCAGCGAACCTGGTTGGTTCAGGGTGTGCTTCGCCAATATGGATGATGAAACAGTAGAAGTTGCATTGCAGAGAATACAAGCATTTGCTCTTCAACGAAAACAAGAAGACAAACCAGCAAACAAACGATGGAGAAAGAACCTAAGACTTAGTTTCACTTCAGGTAGATTCGAAGAGGGAATCCGATCGCCGCATATGATGTCTCCTCACTCACCAGTTCCTCAATCCCCTCTTGTTCGTGCAATGACCTAATAAATGGTTACTGTTCAGTCACGCAAATAATTGCCAAAGAACTCTACCGATTGTCTGAATCTGCACAAGAAACTTCTTAGCAGATTGCATATAATATAGCTTCTTAATTAGGTTTATACTTAGTACTGGAGGAGGCGCCATAACCAAGAGATGTGCTACTGCTGCTACATGATTACCATTTCAATAGTTTTTTCATGTCTCTATACAACACCTCCATATATAGCCACCCATTTTCAAAGCTTAAACATTCCTTCCAAGTTCCATTCCATAGACTTTACTTCCTGGAATTTCTCTTCCTTTGAGAACCTATGAAACAAGTCATGTTAGGAGTAGTTGTGTGTCGTGTCTTTCTCTTCCCATTGATTAGGGTTTTTGTGGGAAGAAGCTGTTTCCGTGTTAGTGTGAGAAAGTTGTCCTGTACTGTGTGTTGTTTGCAAAGTCAAAAGTATCGTGACATCTGTTATCCAAGTAATCGATATTAATGGTCATTTCTTATACTCTTGCTCTTCTGTCAGCAACTTGTCCAACCTAACTGTAACTTTCAAGAACTTGTATTTTGGTGGAAGTATGATACCTACTTAATTCATACCGATGTATAAGTAGGTATGAGTTACTGTTAAAAAAATCCTCTCTTACTCATAATTTTACCTTCGTCCCCATTCACTATATTAATAGAAACAAATGACATCACCTCTGGTTCTGAATATGCTAATTGGTTAGGTTTGGCGTATGGATATGAAACAAACAGATAATAAGATAAACATGACATGTGGTATGGAATCATGACATGTTCAGAGCTTGAACTTGCAGAAAGTATCGAGGAAAGATGAAGTACCGGAACATTATTCGATTCCATGTCATTTTGGCCTTTCCACATGTACATTTTTAGGCAAGAAATAAACATCCTCGTTTTCGATTTCAATACATGCATCATGTCTGCTTCATGATTCTGTTTTACTTTTCCCATCCCATATTACGTATATAACACTCAAATTGTTTCTCTTGCATGACAAGTGGCGACTAACTCGACCGTGCATGATACCATTTTGCACCAAAATCCAGTACCTGGAGCTTTCAAAGTCCTCGTCGTATAGTGTCTGCTGAAACCGCCCTGACCCACAGAGAAGAACATCTTTTGTCTGAATTTGGTTGTCGATTTGTCATCGATCCTTCACATGCTCTCTTGCAGCACTGTCGGGAGATGACAAATGAAATGAGTTCGTATTGTTTTGGAGTCATGGAGGCCTCTTAATCTCAATAAGTAACCAAGTTTGTTCTTGGGATACGTGTCCACGATACCTGATCAGTACGGATTACATGACTAAGACATTTTACAGTGGATAAATCAAAGTTCCTTACTTGATCTTTTTAACTTACACTACACGTAACAAAAAATTTCATTAAGTTTATGACATTGTTCTAGTATTAGGAACATAGTTAATATTTTTGTGCATGGAGGATAGAGACTTTTTTTTTTTTGGTTACAAAGGGTAAGAAAAAACAAATCACACAAACAAAATACTCTAACTAACACAATGTTCTGCGGTACAATGCTCCTTGCTTGTCTCAGTGGATGAGATCCAAGACGATTATTGGGGGCTCCTGGAGTATATACAAGCTTGGGCTGGATAAAACTGCGAGAAAGACCAGACTATCGATGCACTGATTCTCTTCTCGATATACATGCTGAAATTGCATCTTCCAAGTTCGGTGGATTAAACCACAAGTATCTGTCACCAAAAAATTATCCTTAGTTGAAACTATATTGGAAAATGAAAGAATGTTAATTACCTCTAAGGAATCCACTTCAACGACAATTCGTCTGTAACTAAATGTCTATGTCAAGATTAGTTTTGAGTGGACTCCCCAGAGTTCGGCAATTAAAGCCGAGCCCCTTCCAACTTGTTGTAGGATGTTATTGTCAAGCCAAGCAAGTAAAGAATATTAGAATAACTTGTAAGTGTATAACAAGCATCTCCTTTTAAGGTACCTTTTAAAGTAGAGTTAAGCCTAATTTTATCATGATATCAGAGACTAAACTTGTCTCAATAGTTTGGGATAATGTCTAACCTGTTATAGCCCTTTGTTCAATATATCAATCATATGTCCAATTCTGCTCTAAATTGAAGGGTGTGTGTTAAGAATCTCCTTTCATGGTATCTTTTAGGGTAAAGTTAAGGGAGTGGCCGTTTTAAAGATTTTGCATTCCTGTATATATAAAATCTGACTAACAGAGACTCAGTTTCTATAGGTCCTCAAGTTTCACGGGAAACAAGTGAATTCGAGCCATTGACGAGCTAAGTTTGTCTTAAAAACATGAAACACAGTTGCGAGTCTAAACTGCAGTCGATCAACCCCTTGACCCAGTTCTTGAAAGTACCTACTTATGATGATATGATACATGTCCACGACTTTTACCAGTTGGAGATTCAACATGCTTTGGCACATGATGATCATAGCCTCCTAGCAGGTCAAAGAGAGTTCTTTTGGTTGACTGTAATGTAATCTAACTGTAGAGAAGTTAGTCGTGGTACTGCGCGTGATTATCAACATCGAACATGTCATGTTTTGGTTTAAGAATTCCCTGATCAGACGTAACAACCAAAAAGAACATAAACAACATTATTAATCCCCTACGTTTTGATAAACTGGTTGGAAACAACATTACGAATTTTGAGTCAGCAACAATCTGGAACTCGATCGCTTAAGACTACTTGGACACATGTTTAGTTGGAATATATTATACATTATTAGCTTTTAAAATAATTCACTAGAATAAATAATTTAGAGATAATGTATTTAAAAGTGTTTAATCTTTGAATTTTTTAAATTTAATATCAAATTTTTAATAAAATTTTAGTTTAATAACTAATTTTTAGAACTGTATAAATAAAATTATTAAAAGGTTGTTTTTACCGATACGAAATTATTAAAAGGTTGTTTTTACCGATACGACGTAGCTACTAAATGACACGTAAATGTCCATTTATTATTCTCATTCGTAAAAATGATGTTTTAACCTAATTTATAAAAAAATTGAAAGCTTAGTTTTGAAATTGGAAATTTTAGAAAATTTGGCATTAGATTGAAAAAAATTTAAAAGATTTGACCGTTTTAAATTTGTTATCTCATTAATTTATAATTTTTTATTATATATATTCTATGATCTGTTCAATACACATTCAACAAAAAGTAACAAATATTTTTTTAATAAAGCAACATTAACTTTTATGTGTGTAACTGAAAATATTCTTTCAACAACAACATTCAGTAAAAATTTTACTAACACGCAGGATTTTGAGAGATCCAATAGTGCGCAGTCTTATCTTTAAATCTCTAACTAGTTAAGAGGTTATTTCCAAAATGAAAATATTCTTCCGTTATTGGGAAATCCATCCCAAAATTGATCTTTAAACCTATTCCAAATACACACAGTTAGGAAAATGAAATGTCAGATTTTTTATTAAGAGAAGTTATGTAGTTTAAGGGTAAGGTAAATATAATATATGTTGTTTTTCTCTAAATACTATGAAAAAATGTGATTACAAAGGTTCTTATAATTTGATAAATGATCAAATAAACTGTGTTTTAGGTTTTAATAAATTAAATTATGAGTGTTGGCCAATTTATAATACAATATAATGATGAATAAGTAGTTAAAATAGAGTTTATTTAATTAATTATCAAATCTAATGTTTTCAAAACTACTTTTAAGGTTAAATTGATAAGACAATAGGTTTAAAGTTTAAAAGATTCAATCGGTATTAAATCGTCATAAAATATGTTAAAGATTAAAATTTTTCATTTAATTATAAAAAATAATGTTTAATTGAAAAAAGACTGTTAAATAAAAATTAATTGGTTTATAAAAATTGATTAGTTTATGAAAATTTGTCAATTAATAAATTGTAAATTTTAATAAAAAATTATTAAACTGAATTGAACTAATAAATTAAAAATTAAACCGAAAAATTGAACATTTCAAAATTTTTACTATTAGACTCATCGAATCGGTATAGTTTTTAAAATATTGATGAAATCACTCTACAGTATAATTACAAATCATAGGGAGCTTGAAGAATGGTAATATATTATCATTAGGCTATGTGATTAATCCTAATTATTAATTAGTTAAACTTAACAAGTTTAATGTAAATAGATAAATAGATGGAATCGACAACAATCTCTTTATTATATAGGGATAAGATTGCGTATTATCATGATTCTCTTTATTGTAAGACTTCGAATTAGATGTGACGATAATGAGATAGAGAACGAGTGATGATTAATGATTACATCTAAAAGCTTCATAGTAACCATATATAATTACCATCCGATTGCTGATGTGAACTGCTACGAAAAGAACTGTTTATCATTTGAAACTGCTCTCTTTTGTCTAAGAAGAACCGGAAACTAGGAACAAAGACTTGGATAATAGATATTGCTTGCACGTATCTGCAAACCATACATCGACCTTTCGATTCTACCCAAGTATTTCTCCAATGACAACAACTAAAAAATGTATTAAAAAATAGTCAATCAATTTAAATGGCTCAAGTTCCAAAGGACGTCCCAAACGCACTTGTGAAACGATAGGACGAGAAAAAAAAAAAGAGAGAGATGAAATGATTTCAGAACCTAAAAAGATAGAATGTACGGATAGCAATTCATAACTTGGGGATAAGCACGAGAGATGCAATAAGCAACGTACAATTCTAGTCCCTGTTCTACACGGAATCTCATAGTCTCTTTTAATCAGGGCCTCCTATATGCTATAGTAACTTTTAACCACATATTTACGTGAAATTTATATAAATATATAGATAAAATTAAGACCTAAATAAAGATTTTGTTTAACAATCAACAGATTGTATTAGTTATTAGTTGATAGTTAATTATATCATTAATTTGATTAGTAAATTGCATTAGTTATTTGCAATGTTTTAAAAATCAGACCGGACATTAAATCGGTCGAAGGAAAGGTTTAAAGTTTAGAGGTTCAACCGGTAGTGAACCGCTATAAAACTGGTATATAATAAATAAGAAGTACAACTTATAAGAATAAGTAAAAATAAAATATATTATTGAAATAAAAATACATCAAAACCCATGTCAGATCTGAACCTAGAAACGTGAAACAAGAGTATTGTTGATGAGTTATACAAGGCATTGGCGGAAGGCGATAGGAACACCATTGGCAAGCTGTTGACAGATGACCTGAATGATGATTTCATGGACCTCACAGCTGCAAACACATGATGAGGATGCTCACCGGCGATTCAAATAGCACGACCAAGTTCAAGTCACAATCTGCTAATAATAGCATATCTAATTTGAATCAATAGTCGGCAGTCCTACATAGTTGTTCCTAATTAGCACAAATCCCATCATCAAACATATATATAACTTCTTTTTTTCTTTTTTTGTTTTACCCACAAAGTGTTAGGGTTTGATCACTGTTATGACCTTGTTTATCTAATTAAAGTCCACATAGAAGCCCTTTTTCAAATTGAAGCTGGATCTGGAAAAGTTTACGAGCTGACGGCTACATTACAATTATTAGTAGCCATCATCTTCTAGAACCCAATATTGGCTTGCGATGAGTGGGTTTTGGAAACCCATAAGAATTCAACATTATGGCTACTAAAGAAAAGATCCAAAATACGATTGCAATTTTTGTCTTATGGATTGTGTGTTGAATGGAGAAACATGGACATCTGTAGGAGAAAGTGGAAGGCAACGATGAGTTAAGCAAAGAGGAAGAGCTTTTGTGGTTGGATTTGGCAATTGCGATTAGTGGTTATGACGATTGCGATTGCGATTATTGTTTCTATGCATGAAAGCTTTCCGTATTTCCTAAGCCCAGGTCGTAAAGAAATCGAATGCGTGTTGGTTTGATTGTCTAGGTTGTGAATGTATGCTTGTGTATGTTGCGATTTCTGGTTTGAGAACCACAAAAACAATATATGTTTTTTGGGTTTTGTGCCTTGTTCATGTTTCTGGTTGTTTTTCTAGTTGGGTCTTCTTCACCAACGCTAGCCACTGGTGGAGTCTTCACCAGCGACGTAAGTGTCGTTGGTGTTGGTTACTAAAATGATGGGTGACTAACGCCCATCAAACGCAATAAATGGCGATGCAGCTTCTAGAAAGAGGTGGTATGAGATGCCACTGAGGGTCCCATCGTGTTGAGCTTCATGAGATGGAGATAGTTGCTACGTTATCGTCTGAAGGTTGGCTAAACGAAGGTGACAGTCACCCTCACTGAATTTGCCGACGGTTGTCCGACGTCGACAGGATCTTACGGTTGGAGGCAACAGCGCGACAGTGGTGAGGAGCCTCAAGTAGAGGCATGGCAGAAGCAAAAGCAGGAAGCAGTGCAAGGTAGCGGTTGGCGGCTATGAAAAACGTCTCCAAATTTCTGGAGAAGACAGTACGATGGGCATGTAAGGATTTAAAACCGGACCGGACCGGACCGTCCGATCCGACTGAAAAAGGTTAAACTGGCCGGATTTTATACAGAGAGGTTAGTAGGTGAAACCGAACCGGACCAATGACCGGTTCAGATCTTTTCCGGTCGGACCGGACGATCCAAACCGGTTTTTAAAACATTGTTTGAAACTATTAAAATACGAAATTTTCTGATAATATATTAAATTATTTTAGAACTTACATTATTCACTATTAAATATGTAACATAGTTTGTGTCGGTAAATTGTGTAAAATAATTTAATAAAAAATATACAAGATTTTTTAAATTAATTTGAAACAATAAAGTATTATTTTAAATAAATAAAATCAGTAGAGAAATTTATATCTTTTATTAATATTATTGTCCTATTGTTAGAGATATGATTCAAAAACTATTGCAGGAGATATGATTTCAAATTTGTTAGAGAAAAATATTGCAACAAACTCTCAAATTAGTTGATTAGTTTGCTAGTTAATTGGAGATTTTTAGTGTTTTTAGTCGGCAAGAATATTTGTTAGCTTTCGGGGTTTAGTCAGTCATTTGCTAGCCTATAAGTTAGCATCCTTACGTGTATTGATAATACATTGGAGTAAAAGAGCATTTGTTTCTTCGTTTCTTTAAAAAATATGCAGTTTCTTTCATTTTGTTTTTTTTGCAGCAGTAATTTCTTTTAAAAACAACATTTGATATTAGAGCTCTTTATGATCTTAAGGGGCCTGTGAGCATTCAAGAAACAGCAACACCAAGGCATCCACCAATATATCAGCGATTTCATCTCCAATTTTTAATGATGAGAATTATCAAGTTTGATCAATCAAAATGAAAACTCGCTTTAGAGGTTTTGGCTTGTGGCAGTAGGTTAAAGATGAAAAGCAAACACTATCTCTAGGAAATAACCCATCACTTAATGAAATTAGAACTTGTAATGATGAAGAAGCTAAAGCTCGAAGAGCCTTATCTCAAATTCATGTTATTGTTTTTGAATCAATTTTCCTAAGCATTATGGGTTGTAAAATAGCCAAGGAAGCTTGGGATACACTGAAAGAACTCTATCATGGAAATGATTAACAATGCAGATGCTGTTGGATCGGAAAATGAAAGCATGTTATATTTGGAGAATCGATAGATTTCAAAACTTTTTAGAAATCATATTTGTAGCGGAAGCAACATATGCAAATCATCATGTCAATCCATACATGATATGGTATAAAGATAATAATTAAATGAAACAAGATGAAAAGTATTACCGACTCCTTTGCTACAGCTTTAATTCCTCGCTGCACTATCCTCTCCTTCTTCTTGTATCCAAAACATTTGCTTTTAAATCTTTTCCTTTTAGCAATTTATCTTCTCCTTGTTGTTGTATCCTCAACCAATTTGATTTACCTCTTGTTCTTCTAGGACAATTTAGTTAACAAAATCCTTTGGTGGGAAATGAGAAGAAATGTTTGGAGGAGATTTTCTTAAAAGAAAATGAACGAAAAATGAGACTCTTCTCTTGCAAATTTCGGTTAACTCATGCATGAAAGGAGGGACAGAGTTAAACCATGCAAGAACATCTTCTTATACACTCAATTTCGGTTGTGCATAGTATAGAAGAAGAGAATAGCATCCAATGCATCACTTCTTTCATTAATCAATCATAAAGTAGTCAATAAATGAGACTCTTCTCATTTATCTTTAAGGTGGCTATATAAAAAGACTATTAACCTATACATGACCTACCAATTTCGGTTTTGGAAGATGGAAGAAGGAAGATGGTCAATCCAATGCACATCTTTCTTCTTTAATCCAATGAATGCTAATAGGTTATATGCTAACATTAAAAGATAACCGTTAAACCATTTAATGGTAAGTTTATAACTCCATTTAATGATGATAAACCATAATAAAGACCATCTTTATTTTAGCATTTTAATGTCAAATGTGCAGCTGC
>JANSVB020000195.1:4520582-4533405 GCA_025504935.2 Erythroxylum haughtii
AACTGGTTGGATTGAATCAGTCAACTTAGCCAGCCAACAATCAAACAAATTAAATAGTTTTTTAATAAAGTCAATCAGTTTATTTTAGTCAATCAGCTAAAAAATAGCTGATAAGCCAACAACCCGGACCTAAATAACACAAGATTGAAACATCTTAATAAGAACAAGATACTCCAACCTGTTCTACACCATCAAAGAAAGTTCACCAACGTTAGATTTGAGAAATCTAATAAGCAATTTTATTTCTAACTAATAAAAAAGTTATTATTAAGAAATACAATAAGTAAATGTATATATAAACAAGATCGAAGTCAAGTAAGTAATTAAATAAAATAAATCATTACAAAGAACATATTTAGGCTAAGTAAATAAAATATTAAACTGAATAATTAAGAGAAACGCACTACTTATTAAATATGTAGACTAAATACAAAACATAAAACCTAAGAAAAAATGTCTAAGAAACTTACGAGAATGAGAAAGATCTCTCTATGCAAAATCATTTATCCGTATCTTAATGTACTCAGCCTTTTCTTTGTAATTTCTATAAAAAGGTCATTTATATGATTTGAACCTGTAACCTTGTGATAACAAAAATACAATTTTTGTTGGTTACTCTAAGACATATCCTAGCCTTTATTCTAAACTATAAAAAATGATACAATGGGCTAATTAAAGCCATCGATTAGAATGTGAAATTATCGTAAAAACATTATTCTAAATTAAATAGTTTAATTATAGATATAAATGTGGAACTAATATGTTTTGATTTTTATGAAATAAATCAATAAATACATATATAATAAATTACAAATAATGTAATTTAAATAAATTATTTAATTAATTAACAATTTAAAATTAATTATTATAATCGATCTAAATAATGTTTAAACCAGTTATCCTCTTGAAGCATATGCAAGTTGGTTTCTTAATTAAGTCTCGAATCTTATCAACTTTTGGCTTCAAACCCATGAAAATAAACTCAAGAAAGAGCATTATCCAACTATTGAAGCATAGCAATTCTTGTAGGTTTTACTTGTCACCATATGTCTCTAAACATGTGGTTAGTACGTACTTAGTAGTATTAATTACTTGATTGCGAGTGTTTAACTTGGCAGTAGCACATGCAGCCAACGAGTAAGGGAGATGGTCCACAAGCACACAATTTTTGTGTATTATTATTTTTAATCTTTTATCACATGCTTTTCCACTTTAATCTGCCACCAAACGTGCATGTCAGTAATCAAAAAGAAATCACATGTCGCAGGAAGACCATAACATTGTGTTTTACTCTTGTCTTGATTCTAAAAACTTTTAGTTTGGAGGATGAAATAGTTTATAGTTTGTAGTTTTAATGTGCCAGTAAAGAAAATTATGATCTTCTTCTCTGAAATTCTTGGAGCGGAAGACTCCACGAGCTAAAGTTATGTTTTCCATGGAAACAGTGGCATGACGAGTGGGGAGATGACCTGTTGAAAAGACGAGCATTGTATACTGAGGCCGACAAATTTTCAAACGGAGGTTGGAACTTTTAACTGGTATGGAAAATGAGAAAATGAGACCCACAGATTCATTGGAACATGACTCTTTCACGTCTTCCACTGCACATAGACACGCACAGGGTAAAGCTCGAACGTGACCTACCATGGATTCTCAAGTTCCAATGAGCTGATAACTAGACGAAGTTGAGTACAAGTTACAAAATTTCAGTTTATTGTCTCTACACATTTCTTAATGTTTCTTCATCAATATACACAAGGCATCTTGCTTACTTAGAGGTTATATCTGAGATACAGATTCCAGAAATGAAAACCAGACCCCATAACTTCAGATGATGAACAAACTAACAAATAACACAAGCATTTGGATTCTCTTCCATGCTTGGAACATGGTAGTATTTGGTAACATAAGGGTTATATGCTCTATAAGCCTTGACAAGCTCAAGAATTGGGTCTGGTGGTGGTACTGGTGCCGGTGCCGGTGCCGGTGCTGCCTCTTTCTTATTCTCTTCTGCCTTCTTTTCTTCTCCTTTGTTAGGTTCTTCTTTTTTTGGTTGTTCTTCCTCTTTCTTAGCCTCCTCTTTCTTTGCTTCTTCTTTTTTGGGTTCCTCCTTCTTAGGTTCTTCTTTCTTTGGTTCTTTTGCTGGTCCTACTGATATTATATCAGTTGGCCAATATTTTCTCAATTTGCTCACCACATTCACAGGATCAACTGTTCCAATCACAGTCAGTTTCTTTTCCTTCATGTTAATTGAGATGGAGTCGATTCCTGGAAAATCAACAGTAGAAGAAAATAAATCAAACCCAAGTCCTCAATCCAAATAAGAACGACACGGAGCTAGAGTTCTGCTCATTCCAGGAATCACCAATTACACATTTGTACGATTCCAACGTTAAGTCACTGCCATGGAAGCTAATGTTTATCTTATATCACACTATATATGGTTGAGCAGATCAACTGATTAGAAAATTATCTTGTTCTTTTCTTTTTATTACAAGACTGCATCACTAACCACTATTAAATTGCAGATATGGCTTTTGTGTCACCTCTGCTAAGAAGTTTATCAGAAGGAATTAGGTCAAAAAGGAGATTATGGAGAAACTGTGTATAGCACTTCACAATATCAGATTGAACCTTGCTTAATATTTCTGTCAGTCCACCAACTTTCTTGGTGAAAGCCTAAATCTGAAGGGAAGATGTATGATTTAGTGAAGAGCAAGCAAAAGTTAATGGAAATTTGAAAAGATGGTTTTACCTGAAAGAGAAGAAACTGTCTTCATAGCCTTTTGCTTGGCTTTGTCATCTAGCAACTCCAACTTCAGAACAAATATCTGCAAATTCATAAATCAAAAGAGATCTGCTTAACCCAGAATCAAGTTCAGCTCTCGGGTTATGGACTGATATTGTAATCACGAAGATAAAGCTTAACTTTAAGGGGAAAAAAAAAAGAAAGAAGATCCCACAAGTTGAGGACGAGTCATTTTTAAGAATCATTATTCGCATAAGTTTCTGCTGCAATAATATATAACAGAGCAATGCAACTCAGAACAGAACATAAACTGTTGGAGTAATGAAACCTTAAAAAATTTGTATCTTTGAAGAGGAAAAGTACATTTGAGAACCAGCAAGCACTAGCTCACAAAAAACAGGTACTTGGCTAAGTTCAAGCCAAGAGAAACCTTAACAATTAAAAAGAACACACTTTTAACATTCACCCCACAATCTAAGAGACATCTGTCGAGACAACAACAGAAAACAGTCACTTGGAATCCACGACAAGAATGGGTTTGGATTCATTATAGAATCCCAGAAAACAGAAAAAGAACATCAACCCGGAAAGAAAGGTGGTGAGGAATGAGACCCAATAATTAATTAAAAAAGCAAAACTTTGTAGATTCCGAGAAAGAGAATCAAACCTTCATTGCTGGGTTTGCTTTTTCTAGGAGAGGATGCTCAAACCAAAACCAGAGAGGGAGAGGGAGAGAGAAAGAGAGGAGAAGGAGATGAATGAATGTGGGCTAATGAGAGAGGAGAAGACTAGAAGCGGGAATCCAATAATGAATGCTTAGTTGAAAATGACGTACAGTGAAGGAGAATGTGCGTGCGATCCAACAAAAAGTCGGAATCAAAACAAGAAATGCAGAATAGGATAGAGAAAATCAAAGCATAAAAGGAAAGAGAGATAGAGAGAGAGTCAGTTAAGAGCAGTACTAGGAGGACGACGAGTGGGACCCACACAAAGGCTATTACTTACCTCAGGCATGACCCCACAGTTACCGGAATCTGAAACTCTATATTCTTAAGCACGAGGTTTTGTGGTTCTACAGAGGAACTATTGTGTCTTATGATTTAAAGTTATAATACTGATTAATATCTATTGAATATTATTTTATTTTATTTTAAGTATAGCTTTAAGGATTAGTTTTGTTAACTCTACTCTTAGTTTTGTGACATGAAAAGTCGAGATTTGGAGTAATCGGTAAAGTTGCTTACTCTCTTAATTTTGTGACATGAAAAGTCGAGCTTTGGAGTAATTGGTAAAGTTGCTTTTTTGTGTTACAAGTTTGAATGATAGAAACAATATTTTTATAAAAAAAATACAAAAATACAAAAGAAAAGTTATGTACGTTGATAACCATCCCTTATCTTCGCAAAACGAGAAGTCTTATGCAGTAAATAAGTTCATAAGATTAATAATAAAAGTTAGAGTAAGCTAAATTTTTAATAAACCAAAATTTTTGATATCCAATTGATATTTTTATATTTCTAATTATTACTGAAAAGTTGACTAAAAATTTGAAATTAAAATATAATTACCTAATATTTGAAAATAAGTAGACTTAACATTGTCCTTAGGTATATCAAGTACTAAAGGAGTTTTTGAATTTATATTTATCATATTAAATTTATTAATGATGAGTTAAATTGAAATATATTTGTTTGATCAAAATTATAAACTTATTGAATATAATACTAAAATGGATTAGTTCATTACTGATTATTAGACTGAATTTAGCACTTAATTTAAATTTATGAATTTATCAAAATAATTTAGCTAAATAATATAATTAATAAAATGTAATAAATTAAAAAACAGAAAATATCTATTTAGTATGATAATATCTGAACAACTTTACACCTTGAAATACCAAATCCAGCAACTTCTGACAAAGTTCAGAGCATTAGCAGAATTTGGATTGGTGTGCTTTAAGGTATGAAATGCGGTGGCGCGTGAAGAATGGAGAAAAACGCATGAGCAGCCATAGTGATTAAGATGGCAGTCCACGTAAGCTTCGCATCTCCGCCGTATATTTAGAATGCCGCCACGGCGCCACCTAAGTCTAACTCTCTACCTACGAGATATTGCCACGTGGATCTTCCTAAGCCAAAGAGTACATTTCAAAACTCAATATTTACAAGATGAAGCTTAATATTTTGAAGTATGTAAATTAATCCTTAATATTTTCAAAATGTTTTTAAAAAATATAAATGGTTAGAAAATTTGATAGATTAATTCATTATTTTTTAATTTTTAAATAAAAATAGATCTCAATGTAATATAATTAATTTTTAAATTAACCAAAAATAAATCTCATCATTACATGAAAGTGAGATCAACTGTTTATACATTTTAGCTTATAAATCTTATTTATCATGTGACAACGAGACCTATTTTTTATTTAAAAATAAAAAACATGTCACGTTAATATTAACATAACGTTTGATTGATAAAAAGTTATCTCTGTTAAATTTTTTATTTATTTAGAATATGTTTTGGAATATTTTGAAAATAGTAGAGTTCAATTTAAACGTTTTAAAATGTTAGGATCTGTTTTAAAGTTTAAAATGCAATTTTGGCCTAAAGTTTTAAGATTATGAATAAAATATGAAATATGTCTATATTTTCATTTAGTAATCCTATTTATCATGATTTAAAAATAATATTTTATATGTTATTATTTATTTCTAGTAGATCATTAATCCAACACATTATAAATTTCCATTAAAAAAGAATTTAAGATAGTTAAATTCCTTTACTAATAATATTAATAATAAAATATACAAGCAAGTTTTTACATAAGTTATAATATATAATATTATAAATAAAAATAAAAAATGTTAATTTTTTATAATTTAAAAAAAATTAAAGTAATTTAATTTTTATTTATATATTCATATAAATTTAAATGTCTCTTGATTAATTATATTTGTATATATTTATTGCTAAACTTTTTTTTAATTCTCCATTTTCATCTAGTCAATAAAACTCAGTCAAATCTAAAATTAATAAATTTAAGAATCATAATAATCCTTTTCGTAGTTAAACCATCTGAATTGTTGATGACATCTTTAAGTTATTATCATGCCTAAATTATTCCACAATCGTGTCGGGTGAGGCTCTAAGAAGCGGCAAAGTATTACTACCGAATATTTAATATAGTTGCGTACAAAAGTAGAAGTCGAAAATTAAGAAATTACAGAACTTCGTCATTCTAATCAACTTGGCCTTGTCCTCGTCAGATAACAACTAAATGAAGAAAATTGCAGAGCTCAAAGAGTCGTGCAATACTTACGATTCTCAGCATCAAGAATAAATCAGGCTTTGTTGATGTAACCATCGAACAACTGCCGGAAACTTCTATAGCCAAACTCCAACACCAAAAAATGCTGAAATGTTTAAAATTTGAGGTTAGAGCTTTGTTTCCTGTAAAAGACTTATTCGATTCGAATGAAGATTAGTCTAAAAGTGGATGGTTTAAAGATGTCTTTCTATAATTAGAACTCTCTTAAAATATTTCGTGAAAAAAAAAAAGAAGAAGTTGAAATGACCATGTGAAAGCACGTGTTTTTAGACATCCAGGCGAGTATAATGTATAATGAAAATGCTCATGAAATTGATTTGGTGTGATTGAAAAGACAAATTTCCAGTACTCCATAATTGCAAATAGGATAACATGACCATTGGAACTTAATACGGTACGCTTAAAGGTCTGTAGGATCAACGTGACACATTAATTTACACGCCAATACGTACGGTGTTGTAAAGGAAGTTTTGTAATAAAAATAGAAGATTATAAAATTCCTCTTAGAGCTCGATAAAGTATACGTTCGTATGTTTGAAAACAATTGTGATCGAATCATGAGTGTAGCAGAAAAATAAAATTTGATAGATTTTTATTAGATATCGATAATTGAATAACTTGAATAAATAAATTTGAATTATAAAATTTAATGAAATCGTACAAGATTCGATTTATCTGTTGAAAATTTTCAAAAAAGATTCAATGTGTCAACTATGGGTTGTTCACGTGTTCAGCCTTTAATAATATCCACAAAACAGTTTTTCAACTTTTGAGAAGAATTAAACAGGAGTGTTAGCTTCTTTATACTTATTCATATTGATAGAAAAAAGCATTAGGATTTTTTAATTTTTATTAAAATTAAATATTTCAATTATAATTAAAATCAAACTCTATATATAATTACTTTAATTTTAATAAAATTAAATATCTCATATTTGATGCCTAAAGTTATTAAAACTTTATAATTAAGTTCAACTTAATTAAAATTTACTTCTCTCATAAACTACTCTTTATGTATGACCTACTAGTTCCTAATATATTGAGAATGATTATAAATTATAATCCTAATTCATAATTAGAATTAGATAAATTAAAACTCTTTTTAATTTATCTTTACTTCTCTAATTAGACAATTTACAAACATAAATCAACATTGACGTTTAACAACATGTTATGACCATCTAAATATCAGGAATGTCAAAGTGGTTTCACTTAACTTGTCAATGCATAGAGATGATGTCTAATTTAATCATTTCGTCATCAAATATTCTAATTATACAGAGTATGAATATAATATCTACTCTTTTGTATCCAATTATATTCGTTCTTGCTAATTAGTAATTGATTTATAATTAATATTTTCTTTAATTACTTTAGAGTAACGATTTTTATTGATTTACTCAACTATCTTCATATTGTTCATGCTACGTTTGAGCACTATTGATTGAATTATCTTATGACAGTTCATCAGTAGCATCAAGACACATTAATTCCCAAATAAGATACCTTGGTAATTTCAAATTTAATGATCAATTATACAACCATCATTATAAGGACATTCATAAACATATAAATAATATTTTATTTATAATTTTCATAGTCGGGTCAGTTTGGTGAACTTAGTATCTAATAAGTAACTACATTTTAATTTAAGTATCTCCACAATTCAGTTTATAAGATCAATTACGTTATTCATATGACAGAAACAAAATATGTGATAGTTTCACCACTTCATTAATATTTCGTCTTGATGAAACAACAATTAGGAACATTTGGGAATAATGCATAAATGTACATTGGATCTCATAATTATGATCTCATCATAATTTCGATTACACGGTAATTATTTTAATAATTTTACCTTTAGTATTAGTATATCAAATTTAATTAACTTAATACATAAAGATAAAAAAATATCTTTTATTAATTAAATAATATTGTCACACATTAAATTGTAATCAACCGATTAGTTGCAAAGGCATAATCTAACAATTAGAGGACATATTATTCTCATAAATCAAACTTCACGTTGTCAAAAAGCTTGCTCTCTAATCTTTTAATATGAAAAACAACAAGGAATGTCAAAAATAGGCAAACCATTAAATGAAGCTTTAGCCAATGTTTCTAATAATAATTTAAGAAATTTAGAGAGGACTTATGTGGAGAACACTTGGAATCGAGTTCTTTGTGAGGTATCAAAAGAGCAAATGAAGCATTGCTATTGTCACACATATATGTAACATTACTTTTAATGGCTTTGTTTACATGATATGCTATGTGTTCTATACCTTTTAAAGTTAACTTAAATTTCATTAATAAGTTTTTTCAAATTTTCAATTAGTTGGCCACATTAAGTCTTAATATTTATGTGTTGTAGGACCAATAATCATGGAAGATGATTGGAATGGAAATCAAGCGAAGATGATTCTATTGTCTTAAAATCTCCAAAGAATTAGGTGCAATGTAATTACCATATAACTTTTTGTTACCTAAAATATTGGTATCAATGTATTGGTCATTTGTCATATAAAACTCTTTATTCGCTTTTTAGTTCAAAGGCCAACATGTTATCCCTTTCTTTAAGTTTTATTTGCACTAAATACCTTTTGAATTGATTCATGTTAATATTTGGGGAGGTTACTATATTCTTCCCATTATATAAGAACAACTGGTTCTTACTATTGTTGATGATTTTACTCATTGTACATGAATTTACTTGATGCATTAAAAATCAAAATCCTTCATTTTTATAACTTATCCTACATCTAACTTAATTTTGGTTATGGATATATGTATTTCACATCCTTTATCTATTGATCTCTTTTATTATATATTTTCTCCTAAATAACATGCTTTTATTGTTTATATTTCAAGGAAAAAAAACTCAACTTATTTTGCACATGCAATTTGTGATGCAACAAGAACTTGATGCTCTTGAGGCAAATGATATATAATCCCTACAACAATTACATATTAGAAATAAAATAATTAGATATAAAAGAGTCTAAAAGACAAATCTCTGCTTAAATGAGATAGTTGGAACATTAAAAATCCTTGTTGGTTACCAAAAAATGCAACCAAATCAAATGTTTAGATTATTAAGAGACATTTACTCCTACAACAGCCCTAACTTCAACCAAACACCAGCATCTTTGCCAACTTGATGCCAATAATGTGTTCCTATATAGGGAACTTAAATGAAGATGTTTACATGACTTACCTCCTAGTTCTAGATGAAAGGTGTAGATATGAGTTTGCAACCTCAACAAATCATTGTATATTCTAAAACAAATTTCATATATATTATTGGTTCATTAAACTTTCATTTGTTCTCAACGAAGCCAATTTTAAGCAATCAAAGGCAGATTATTCCATATTCTTTCGATCATATGACGATACATATGTTACTCTTCTAATTTATGTAAAAGCGTGATTCTAACAACTTATAAGACATTTAAGACACCAAATTATTTTAGAAAAGGTGATTCAAATTAAAAAACCTAAGATAATTTGAAATATCTTTTAGGCGTTAAAGTTGCGTAGTATAAAGATATTGCTCTTTCAAAAGGGGAGTATGCTCTTAAGATTCTTGAAGATGTATGATACTCAGAGCAAAACTTAGTTTCATTTTTCATCGAGAAGTATCAATCTTCCAGCAAATTGGAGGATGATTACATTGATGACTTATCTTCTTACCGATCACTTATTAGTCGATTAATTTATTTGAACATCAAGCAACTTGACTTAGCATACGTAGTTCACGTTTTAAGTTACTTTACACACAAACCAAGAGTGACACATTTGAAAACAACTCATCGTGTCCTATGATGTGTTAAACAAATTATAAGATAAGGCATATTTTTCCTTAAAAATATGTTATATTCAACTAAATTCCTTTCACGAAGCAAGTTGAGCTAGATGTTTATCAAGAAAGAACAAAATATATAGAGATTGTTTGTAATATTATATGAGAAAAATTAAAGAAAGAATAATCAAAATGACTTATGTACTTAATAATAATTAATTAATTGACATTTTTACAAAATTATTGAGTTTTTTTATATTTCTTGACATACATAAAAAGATAAAAATTATGCTAGAAATTATTAACATATCATTAATAAGTTATCTTTAAGAATAACAATGAATCGCATCGAGTTAGGTCGGAATTTTTTTAAAAAAAATAAAACAATATTATTTTGCGATATCAGCGTGAAAAAATCAAGCTCGAGATTATCTCAACTCAAATTTAATTTATTAACTTTAAATCAAACCTTTTCTTTTATTATTTTAGTGTACTTGACTTAATATTTCAATAAAATAATAAAATAAAAAATCCAAATGACAAAGCCATAGAATTTGTACTTATCGACTTGCCATTTGAGGGCCTAGCCGTTCAGTCGCATCAAGCGTATGGTGTTAGCGAGATTCATCGATCCTTATCGCTCTCTTTCTCACTGCCTTTTTATTGGTTAATAGGGAATCCGACGTCTAATCTCCTTGCGTCGGAGTTGAAAGCAAGAGAAGGTACTCCTACTCTACGACGGGCCTTTCCCCTAATGATGGCGTTGCGACTGCAGGATGGTTGGCCGGTTGTTGATGGTAATTTTCTTGCAAATCAATCATTCCTTTTGTAACTACAGATATTAGGCTCGGAGAACTTTCGATGTTGCGAATCATTTCAATTCCTGTTAAGTCCTGTTTAACAACCATCCAATTGCATTAATCGTTACCATTAGTTGAAAGTTAATTAAATAAGCTCATTTAATTAATAAATTGTACTAGCTATTTATTAAAGATATTTAATAAAATTAGTTATTTAGTATTAATTATTTATGTGTAAAATGACTTATAAAAACATGATTTAAAAAATTATAAGAGTATGAATATTATATATCTGAGTATTTTATTAAATATTCTTATAAGAATTTAGATTTTAGATAAGTCATGTTCACTTGTACTGTTTCATCGTGTATGAAAAATTCATGCAACTCTTTCTATTTTCATTTTTGTTTAAAGTCAACATTTTATTTCTAACCTATAACAGGATAAAACAATTATAAGAATAAACACTGATCCTAAAAACATAGGTATTTAGGAACCTCAACTAGGATGTCCTATTTATCAAAAAAATTGTTGTATATTATAACCAACAAAAAATGAGCTTGTGGTACTTAATTGTAACTTAATGAAGAATATAGTTTAAACAACAAGATCTTACGCAACTTAGCAATAGAATTTAAAGGGCACAATGGACTTTTGATATTTAAAACTTAAGTTGTTGGTAGAAAATGCTCCTATATAGAAGCCTTTTTATTTTTGACTGTTTGTTTTAAATCAGCTACTCTCCAAATACCTTTAGTAGTTGTTTGACGGGTCAAATAGCTGAAAATAACAAATCAGCTAAAAAAAATAACTGATTGGTAGCTAACCAATCGAGGCCTTACTGTTACTAAGGTTAATGACCAATGATATTTAAAAATATAGGTTGAATATATTATATATCAATGAAATTGGATTCAATTTTTAGTAACTCTTTTAAAAGTACTTTCAAATGTTAGACTTGGATGATTATAATTGCACCGTTATTTCGTTATTTCAAAGACTTGAATAATTACTTGAACCAAATATGTTATTTCATTTAAATTAGTAAAGTTAATCTACTAAATATTCTAGCTTAAAATAATTCTTACATATAATTGAACTTTTATTTAATATATATTAATTAAAAGTTCCCTATTTAATTGTGGGTAAATAATGATTATTATTTATTCAAACAACAAATTTAAAAAATAATGTCATCAAATATCATATTTATTTAAATATACATAATAATAACAAAAACTTCAATTGGAGCAAAGAAAAGAATGTGTTATAAGTAATAGTTAAAAAATCAAATCAGGTCTACCAGTTCAACTATTGATTCAGTTTATTTTTCACTAATTTATCTTAATAATTCTTGTTATTAAAATTGGCAATTTTATTTATTTATTAATTGATTTTTATAATCTAATTAGTTTTCATTAATTTTTATTTAATATTTTTCATTTTTAATTAAACTTGAAATTCTTATATGAATAAGGACAATATTATTATTCAATCATATATTTAAATTATTCAATTTTGTTCAATTTTTATTATATACTTATTTTAAAATAGTCTTTTATCAATTGAACATTTAAACTTTAAAAATCTTATCTTATCATACAAATAGTTTACCAAACTATTCCACTTTCGGCCTATTGGCTTAAGGTGTAGGTCCCATTTTCTAGGAGATGAAATATTGGTTTGGGTTTGGAACCAAATTTATCTCGAAATCAATTTTAAAATTTTGAATTTATCAATCTCTTTGTCCTAATTAATTCGAATTGATTTAATCAAAACAAACAAAGTATTGTTATATTGTTTAACGATTAAAAAACTAATTTACCAAGATGAAAGCTTGGACAAAAAGTATGCTTTTGTTAAAATCATTACATAAGACCTTGTTTGACAATTAGAGGATTATATCAGCTGTTAGCTGATAGCAAATTATATTAGTTGATTTGATTAATGGATAACATCAACTGTTTATTAGAGATTTTTGGTAAAATTAACTATCTAGTATTAGTTGTTTATGTGTAAAATGACTTACAAGGACATAACTTAAAAAATTATAAGAACATGAATATTATATCTTAGTATTTCATTATACGAAGTTAAACCATACCCTCCTGGTTTTAATTCCCAAAATCCCCTCC
>JANSVB020000195.1:4633342-4646446 GCA_025504935.2 Erythroxylum haughtii
ATTAAAATATAACTATTCATTAATTAAAATATTATTATTAATTAATTAATTGAAATATAATTAATAAAAATATAATTCATTAATTAATTAAAATATAATTCATTTTATAATTAATTAATTACAATATTTTTTACAAACCAATCACTATCAATAATAACGGTAATCATTCATTCCTCTTAACGAATCATCATAATTATAATGATAATATTCATCCTCATTTTTCACTATATTCATTCTCATTTTTACTACCATTCTCTTGTATTAACCAACCGTCCTGCTTAAATAATCAAAATCAAAGCTCTGACTTGATACTTGATTTTTGAAAAAATTAGGTCTAAATTTTGGTCAAATTAAGTCAAATTTATTAATTTTAAGTTAAATCGGACTCGAGCTAATTACCCGTATTAAACTTAAACCCATTTCATTAATTTTGGAACGAGTCGTGGTGGGGTAGGGTCCTAATCAACTTCTTCACTTTATTGGGAAAGGCATCATTGATCAAGTATATGAACCTCTCGTGACCGTCGCATTCCAGTTTTACACCGCCCCACAATTGCCGACGCACTTCACGGGTGTGATTAAAAATGGAGTCCTAAAAGTGTAATTTTTCGCCATTCAAAGGGTCCTTCCATGACCATCCAAAGGAATCATTCAACTCTTACACGAACCCTGTAACTGCCTAACAACTTTTCAACAACTCAAACAACTCACGCGTCTGATCCAAAAAAATAAAAAACAACTCACGCGCAGGTATCACGGAATTAAATTCTTTCTTCTGATTTTTTTTCTTTTTATCTACGAAATATTTTAAGAGGATCTTAATTATAAAAAATATTTTTAAGTCAATCATACTTAAATTAATCCTGACTCAAACCGGATAGGTCTCTTATTAAATCTTATTTATACATTTATATAAATATTAAATTTCATCCACATATTTATATGAGTTTATATAAATATGTAATAAAATTAAGTAGTACATTATTAAAATATTGTAACAAGAATAGGATGCTCCAACTGCAAACTCTTAACAATATTAATAATCAACCATATCCAACCGAGTCAATAAGAAAAATTTTAAATTAAATAATTTAGTTTAATATTTTAATTTTTAGTTGAATTTATTATAATAATTTTTATTGTTAAAAACTGATTAATTTATTAATTAATCAATCATTTTTTATAAATTTAATTAAACTTTATATTTTTCTATAAATAAAGACATCATCTTTTATTCATAATTTAATTTCTTTAATTTACCATTAAAAATTTTTAAACCTTGAACCACTTGTTTTATCAGTTTAACTTCTATTTCAGTTTTTAAAACATTGGTAGTTATAGTAAGTCTTCGTGATGATACTTTAAATTAAATGGTCATTAAATTAATTGATATAACACAAATTTTATTAATGATTAATAAGGAATTGTAAAATGAGAAGCATTACAAAGATATACATATTTTAATACCTATTTTTATTTGATTAAATAGTTAGAAATTTTAAATAAACTATTGAACTTTTAAATAATTTATTAAAAATTTTAATCGTCTTTTATAAGAATTTATGGTCTTCTTTGTCAATTTGCTCTTGTTTTTTTTGACCAAAAAACAATAAAATTAAAGTTGTAGGTTAAAATTAGATACGATGGGACAGATAACGGAAGGTTAAACATTGAAATTCCGAATAGACCACAAAATTGTCTATGTGGTCGGAAGTTGGTCGTTGAAGATACACTTTGAATTATTGGATTCCAACTAACATGTCTCGTCCCATTTACGACTTTATAAAAAGCTTTTTCCCTTCACTTAAAGTTGCTTTTCCTTGAAGTAATGTTGTTTTTAATTATGTAGTTATCATGAAACAGTGACATCATTGATCAATATTTTAAAAACGCAAACTGATAAGAGAAGACAAGGTTTAAAGTTTTAATTTTTCAATTCAATCTATGTAGGCTGCATAAGTATAATCAAAAGGGGTAAAAGATATTGAACTCCCCAGTAATTTCAAAAAAAAAATTAAAAACTCGTTAATTTTTAAAATTTTCAATTTTTAAAATTTTAATTAAAAGTCATTTTTTTCTCTAATTTTTGGGTTAAAAATGACAAAAAAAAAAACTAGTAATATAGCAATTATACGTCAACCAATTAAATGTTGTTTACATGATAATCAAATGCTGTTTATTAGTTAAGAGTAAAGTCATGTACTAATAGACCTCGTTAGATCTCACGTGTTAACAAGATTTCTACTTAGTATTGTTGTTGTTATTGTATAATAATTTAAGTCAGTTTTTAAAATAGAGTTAAACTAATTAATATGATTAAAATTAACAATTTATTATGATTATTTTAAATTATTAATTCAAGTTGAGTTTAATTGATTTAGGTCAGGTTTAAGAGTTAAGATGGAGTATGGTGGCAATGGTATTTGATTAGTTTACGTATGATTTTCATATTGTATTGTATTTTATTGCTATATTTTAGCTAAATTCTAAAAGAAATAATTTTTATAAAATTAAAATCTGTAAAGAATTTTTTAATAATTCAATATTTATAATATTTTTAAAATACAAAGTGATTTGTATCTTTTACCTAATAAAAACTAAACCTTTTCCCTAATTATAAATCGATTATATATACTTCCAAGTTTGGAAGTAAAATTGGCCCAAAAAGTACTTTCAAGATTAGCCCATCCTCTTCATTATTTACATTAATTAATAATTACAATGTTCAAAAGTAACCTAGATAGGGTTGACTTGCCAAAACTAGAGATAAGGATATAGTAATTATAGAAATGTTATAATCAAATATATTATTAATTTTTTATATATTTTTCTATTTGTTTGGCATTGCCCCGTTTTAGCAACAAAACCTCATTAGAGTCTCTATGAAGATCTCCCAGAAGCTGCTAAAATATGAAACACAAACTAATATTCTTCATTCTAATATGAGTTTTTGACTTTCTCTTGTCACTTGTGAGCTAACATGAAACCAAACTTGAACGACATAGATAACTCTTCATGTTATAGAATGACCACTATGAGGTTTCCACATTCTATGTGGTGGACAATTTTGTCCTTCATCGTAAATTTGGATACTTATTAATTGTATTTTCGAATTTTCAATAATTTATTGGTTAAGTTACATAATTTGATCTAGACAAAGGTAATAAAGTAATCCAATAAATGATCTATTAATGGGTTGAAGTTCGGGAGAAAAATAGATCCTGATTAGTGTGAACTGGACCCATATCCAGCTTATGATGGGGAAGCTCGATATAAAAGCTATAAATAAAGGTTAAGGTCTCCTGCAGTTGCTCATATAATTGTAAGTGTACGGATCCTCTGACCCGTTAAGAGTGCTTATGTCTTGAGAAAACTATAGAAAGGCATTAATTGCGTATCCGTGAACATTTTCTATGAAGGTCTCGAGAGATTGAAGCTCGTTTTGGCTTCAAAAACTGACTCGAAAAATCAGGCGGAACTGAAATCAGGTATTCTATATTTTTTTGTTTTAAACCATTTTATGAATGATCCGGGATACATAATAAGGTCTATTTTACATGATACACGTGGTATTAGAGCGGTTGCCTGATTAAGTTACTGAAATGAAGGTTTTTTTTGTTTTCACCCATTATGGTTTGCATCAATTTTTGATTCGTTTATCATTTTTTTTGCTTATATGATTATGTAAAAGTGGTATACATTAAGGCTAGTTATGAAGAATGAGTCAAAAATGGGCCAAAAAGGACCAAAAAAGGGTTCCGGGATCACTTGAAATCGCCCTTTGACGCAATAGATGCACACACTCGACGGTGCTAAAGTGCTGCCATTGGGCGGTTAAGGTTGGCGCGTGCAACGCACGTACCAACTACATCCACCCTTGTGGCTCCACGGGATGTTGGGTTGCGTGAGGCTCGTGCGTGGGCGCAGGACTGGCTAGCGCATGTGATGAACTCGCCCGCGCCCTATACTGAAATGTGTACGGACGGGATGAGGGCACGTGGGCAGCTATGCGCATGGACGACATGTACAGGACACACGCCAGACACATTTGGTGGGTGTCGGCCGACGCGTATGTAATACATGCATGCCCCGTGGCCACACGTAGCGCAACCTCAGTTGACATCAGCGCACAGCGCTATATTGATGCTGATATCATACTGACGTCAGCAACTTAAAAAAGGGGGAAAACTACATAATTCCTATAAAGGGTGCCTAGGGTTCTTTTGGGTCAGTTTTCGAGTCGGGGAAATTTTTAACTGATTTTTCAAATTTTTTGGATTATTACATTGGTAACTGGATTCCAGAAAAAGTTTTAAAGCTTTTTAAAGTTAATTTTGAGTGTATTTTTGTGCTCTGAACTACACATAAGAGAGACACGTAAGGTTTTGTGTCTCGTATGGTAGGTTCGGTGTTTGGAAAAGTATGATAGTCACTCTCATTGAGAATTTTTTAAAATAAAAGTCTAAAATAAATTTTAAAGACAATGTTTTCAATATTAGTATGTGATTATTTGATTGTGAATTTAGTTTTTGTAGTTATAATCGATTTTCACATACATTATGCTCATATAGAATGTGAGGATGACATAAAGATGTATCCCTTATGTTTGTGGTCTTTTTTAATAATGATAAGATTGTAGTCACCACAGTGGCTTTTAAAATTAGTATTTGAATTGTACCGCGTGTATGTTGGGAGATGTCTCTGGTCTCATGTTTGGTTATTCTGTCCACATGTGTTGACCTTATATAAGATTTGGAGATGTTCATAAAGGAATTAAATGGAGGAAAGTTGTTGCTTAAATGATCTATTCGCCCATATGTGGTAGTGTCATGAGAGTTGATAGTTTGTTCTCTACTCGCTTTTATGTAGACGTCTAATTGCATATATTATGTATTCAACCCACAGGTGTTTCATAATATGTGCGATCAGATTCTTTGTATAGATACTGTTATCTTTGTTGTCCTTCATTTAAACTGATTTTTACATTGTCTTTTCCATCTTGCAGTCACCTTTTCTGTAAACAACAATGTTGTCACGATTGAGACCTTAAATGATTTCAATTTCAAGAAGTGGAAGAAGGATGTGGAGTTTACATTGGAGATGGCTGACGTTAGTACGGCGATGCACATCAAGAGACCTTCTCTACTTATTGATATTAGCTCAGAAGCTGATAAAGTAGCTATAGCAATCTTCGAGCGGTCAAATAGGATGTGCTATTTGACCATCAAGAGGTTGATTCTAGATCATCTGTTGAGTGGATTACTAGATACGATCATAGTGAAGGGGTTTATGGATGACATTTCCTAGAGATACAAGGTGTCTTCTCATGCGGAGCACAACACTTTGATGAAAGAGCTATTCTCCATGAAGTATACAGGAGAAGGAGGCGCTTGAGAGTACATTATCAAGATAGTTCACCTTCAGACTAGGCTGAAGGCAATTGATGTACCAGTTCCTGATAAACTCTTAATGTATCAGACAATAAATACTCTCCCTTGAGAGTTTGAGATGTTGGCTACCTCCTACATCTCTCAAGATGAGGCATGAGACATCAATGCCTTGATTTCCCAGTGTGTTGCAGTAAACAAGAAGATTAAGAGTTCTCATTATGTAGCCATGTCTGCAGGTGCCAAAGGTAAAAGGAAGGCTAAGCCCCAACAACCTAAGGGTAAGGGTAACAAACACGAGCCCTCTCCAAAGATTCAGACCGGACAGTCCATCATTGCTAAAGGGCCACATAATCTAAAAGGTACGAGGCGCTTCTTCTATAAGAAGAAAGGGCATAAGAAGACTAATTGCGAGAAGTACAAATTATGGAAGGCTAAACAGGAATTGTCAGGTAACTCCTCGACCTATATGATTCTTGAATCCAACGTAGCTATAACCACATCAAGTTCTTAGTGGTTAGATAGTGGAGCTTCTAACCATGTTGCTTCCATAATGTAGGGGTTCAAATCCAGGAGAAGGTCGACTAAAGGAGAGTAGAAGCTGATGGTCGACAACAATGAGGAGGTGGAAGTTTTGTCTGTAGGAGATGTAGGTTTGAACCTCGATATGGGGTTTGCATTAGTTTTATGAGACACATTTTATATACCATCTTTTAGACGGAACTTGATCTCTGTATCAATTTTGGATAAAGAAGGTTATCGTTTTGTATTTGATACTTCGATTATAAATATTTCTATCAATACAAGACATATTGAAACTGCCTTCTTATCCTATGGATTGTATAAAATGTGTATTACTCCTAATGAAATGTATACCTCTTCTTATATTGTCGAACCTGTTACTTGAAAGAGAGCCTTTATAAAGGAAACATCGTATATATTGTGACATAAACGTCTTGGCCACATTTCTAGGGAGAGGGTTGAGAGATTAATAAAGGATAACATTCTCCCAACTCTGGACTTCAGTGATTTGGAAACATATATCGATTGTTGTATGGGTAAGTTGATCAAGATAAAGAAAAAAGGGTCAACTCTTGCTTCTGGTTTATTGAACCTCATACATACAGACGTTAGTGGTCCCTATACAGTCACATTATGCGATGCTAGATATTTTTTGGTGTTTATAGATGATTATTCCCGTTATGTTTATGTGTTCTTACTTAAGAAAAGTCTGAAATTCTTGATAAATTCAAGATCTTTAAAATTGAGGTTAAGAACTAATTGGAAAAATCAATAAAGATTGTCAGATCTAACAGGGGAGGGGAATATTATGGCAAACATGGAGTTGAAAGGCAAGAAAATGGTCCGTTTGCCAAATATTTGGAATCAGTTGAAATAATGACCCGATTCACTATACCAAATAGTCTTGAAAAAAATGGTGTGGCCGAAAGGCGCGCAATCGCACTCTAAAGGACATAATGAGATCAATACAGAGCGGGACTAACCTACCCAAATACCTTTAGGGCGAACCATCAAGATGACATTGTATATCTCGAATAGAGTCCCAAGTAAGTCATTATCCAAGATGCCTTTTGAACTCTGGAAAGGATGGAAGCCAAGCCTTACGCACATTCGTATATGGGGCTGCCCTGCTAAGATAAGATTATATAATCCTTATGATAGCAAATTGCAACCTCGTTTCAATCGTTACTATTTGGTAGTTTATCACGACCACTGTAAGGGCTACAGATTTTACTGTAGAGAAGTAGGGGCCAGAATAGTGGAATCACAGATGGCTAAGTTTCTAGAATATAGTGTCCATGATGAGGGAGGATCTTCACATCCTCTAGGAGATAGCAAGACGGATATTGCAATTGTTTCGTATCCGCTTCTCGCATAGTTAGGTCCCGTGGATGTAGGTCCAAGTACCATGCCTATGCAAGCACAGGAACCTGTATCTGTTCATGAAGATGTTTATGAGGTATAAGAACCTATACAATTGTGCAGATCCACTAGAGAGAAGCGACCTGCTATCTCACCATATTACATAGTCTAGTTGGGTGAGCAAGACTATAACATAGGATATGTTGTGGATCCGGTTACTTTTATAGAAGCCATTCTAGACCCCATATGGATATATGGTGGGAAGCGATGAAGGATGAGATGTAGTCTATGAGGTATAATAAGGTATGGTAGCTTGTTGATTTATCTCAACATTACAGGCCTGTTAAGAGCAAGAAGGACACACAGGGTCAAGTTGAGCGGTTTAAGGTGTGTTTGGTTATCAGGGGATTCACTCAGAGAGAAAGAGTTGACTTCAATATTACCTTCTCTCCTGTATCTTCGAAGGATGCACTTAGAGTGATTATGAAAATAGTAGCTTATTAAGACATATAGCTACATCAGTTATTATGACATTATGATTATTTATTAATATAGATGATCATCTTTTCATCCTCAGTAATAACTGTTCTTGCGTATAGTCATAATACATACGAAAGCCTTAAGATTTGTGTTGATCTTAAGCATTTTAAAGGTCATTAGGCATATATAAAGATTGTCCTTGAGCCTATGTCATTTTGACACGTACAGTTTAGTACAGATATCCATAAATTTAACATCACATAGGAGGATATAAGTTTTCAATCCCATAAAGTTTTTCTAATGTAGTTTAGCATTTAGTTAGAGAACATAAAGCCTTTCTCTAATGCTACCTAGCATTCAGTGAGAGAAAACAAGTTTTCTCTAATGTTGTTTAGCATTCGGTGAGAGAAAACAGGATTTCTCTGCTGCAATTTAGCACATGCAGTTTAGCATTAAGTTGGAGAAAATCGAGATCTACAAGCGAAGATGATACATTTTAGATTATACAGCTATCATCCTTGTTTACCATACTCCATTTTGCCATTCATGATAGTGAGGAATATGTTATTCGAGATTATATTGGACCTATGTTACACATGACACATGTGTTTGATATTTTTCAGTATCGAAAGCCTTGTAGGAAAAAATGTTGAACTTTCATTACCTTTGGATTAAATGCTTTTAATTTTTAAATTTTAGTACCAATTGAGTAGTGTGACTTAACCTATTTTTTAAACTTTTTTAAACTTAAGTGAAAACTGCAATTAATACTTGTCCAATGGGGAGAATGTTTGACAATTTTGTCATTCCTCATAAAGTTGGACAATTATTAATTGTATTTTCAAATTTTCAATAATTTATCGATTAAGTTACGTAATTTGATTCAGACAAAGGTAATAAAGTGACCCAATAAATGATTTAAATTAATGGGTCAAAATTTGAGAAAAATGGATCCCGATTAGTGTGGACTGAACCCATATTGAACTTGTGATAGGGAAGCCTGATATGAAAGTTATATATAAAGGTTAAAGTCTTCTACAGTTGCTCATATAATTCGTAAGCATATGAATCCTTTAACCCGTTAAGAGCGCTTACGTCTTGAAAAAATGTAGAAAGACATCAATCGCTTGTCCGTGAATGCTTTCTGTGAAGGTCTCAAGAGATTGGAGCTCATTTTGTCCTCAAAAACTACTTCAGAAATAAGATGGAGCCGAAATTAGGTATTCCATATTTTCTTTGTTTTTAACCCTTTCAAAAACAATTCGAGACACGTAACAAGGTTTATCCTACGTGATACCTTATGGTCACTAGGTCACTTACTAGGTTGACACCGGTCTGAAATAATATCACAGCATGCATCTCATATAACAACATATTTACGTAAGACACATGCATATTAACCATGTTATATATATAGCAATGAAAGCACAACTGAAATAAAATACCTCCAGCCATTGCTCCACCAATGATCCTCAACGTCTCTGATATTTTGAATCTTCTATCCTCTTGGTCTTTCATGTAGCGATGGTGTCAATATCGTGAGTGTAAGGATAGGGACCCAAAACTGACTTTTAAACAGTTTCAACAACTCTACCCATCATAGAGGAGGAAACCCATGAAGCATGGGTGATAACGTGTGTGTGGTGAGGAGGGTTAAGCGTTAAATGGACCACACGCTCAACAGTAAGAAGAGTAGGTAGATTTAAAAATCTTACATTCTCCCACTTGGTCCATTTAACCCAACACCAAACATAACAAGAAATCAAATATATGAATCATGATGATAGGTCCTCTTATAGTGAGTATTATCTTCCATGTATTACATATATAAAATTTTTCATTACTAGCCCTTAAACTTAATGAATAAACCATATGTTTATTTTAGGTCTAAATTAAATGACATTTCTCAAAACCAATCAAAATATGTGTGCACAAAACATATGAGAAAATATCAAATTAAATAACAGCTCCATTGAAGCAACTAATGTACAACAAAAAATCACATTATAGAATCAAGTCTCATTTACACTACATTATTCTTAAATTGTTTAGGTGACATGCCTTTAGTTAAAGGATTCGCAATCATCAAATCAGTGCTAATGTACTCTATGAAAATTTTCCTTTCCTTAACACGTTCTCTTATGGCTAAATACTTAATTTCGATGTGCTTACTTTGACTTTGACTTTTGTTATTTTTAGCCATAAAGACCATAGCTGAATTGTCACAGTACAACCCTAATGACTTAGAAATTGAATCAACAACTCTAAGCCCAAATATGAAACTCTTCAACCATACACAATGTGAAGTGGCCTCAAAATATGATACAAACTTAGCCTCCATAGTGGAAGTAGCAATCAAGGTCTGCTTGGCACTTGTCCAAGATATAGCTCCACCAGTTATCATGAAAATATAACCAGATGTTGACTTCCTTGAATCAATGCAGCCAACAAAGTCTGAATTAGAGTATCCAACTACTTCCAGGTTCTCAGTTCGCCTTTACATAAGCATGTAGTCTTTTGTGCCTTGAAGATATCTCATAACCTTATTTGCAGCTTTCCAATGGTCAACACACTTTGATATCAACCTAACATTCCCATAGCATATGCGATGTCAGGTCGGGTGTATACTTGAGCATACACAAGGCTTCCAAGAGTTGAAACATATGGAATGTTCTTCATGTATTCCTACTCAAAATCATTCTTTGGGCATTGATTCAAACTGAATCTATCACCCTTCACTATGGGTACTACACTTGATGCACAATCTTTTATCCAAAATCTCTTTAAAACTTTGTTGATATAGGTCTATGGAGACAAACCCAAAATACCTCGAGATCTTTCTCTATGGATCTTGATGCCAATGACATAAGATGCCTCACCTATATATTTCATATCAAAATTCTTTGAGAGAAATTGTTTCACCTCATATAGCAAACCTTTATCATTAGTCGCAAGTAAAATATCATCCATGTATAACATAAGAAAACAAGTCTTACTTCCACTGAACTTTTAGTATAAACATTGGTCAATTATATTCTCTTCAAAACCGAATGAAGTGATAACCTCAAGAAATTTTAGATACCACTGTCGAGAGGCTTGTTTTAATCCATATATAAATTTATTAAGCTTGTAGACTAAATACTCACCATCACTAGAGGAGAATCTTTTAGGTTATTTCATGTAAACCTCTTCCTTTAGTCCATTATTGAGGAACGCTGTTTTCACATCCATTTCATATAACTAAAGATCAAAATGAGCTACTAATTTCATGATTACACGAAGAGAATCTTTCTTAGATACAGGAGAAAAAGTCTCCGTGTAGTTGATTCCTTCCTTCTGAGTGAACCCTTTGGCAACAAGTCTTGCTTTACGTCTCTCAATATTGTCTCGTGAGTCTTTCTTTGTCTTAAATACCCATTTACATCCAATGATTTTCACATCATTTGGCAACTCAACGAAATCCTAGACTTGATTAGATTCCATAGAATCCATCTCATCCTTCATAGCATTGTACAACAAGTCCGATTCTTTAGAACTCATAGCCTGTGAAAACGTTTTAGGATCATTTTCTGCTCTAATGTTATAATCTGACTCTTGTAGATACACTATATAATCACTAGGTATTGCTAACCTTCTATCCTAGTAAATCTCCTCAATGTTGTATCATCATCCTCAGGAAGAACTTGTTACTCAACTTATTGTTCAACTGGTTGCTCAATAATTTCTGGTTGTTCCTCATTTACAACTTGATCTACTGGATTGGTATTAATAGCTTGTGGAACTTCAATAACTGGTTGTCCAACACCCGTTTCAACTTAAAAGGGTGTGAATGACAATCAATCTATCACTTGAACTAGAGGGTTGAGTTTCATAATAGCCCTTTTAAAAAACTATGTCTTGAAAATGACCACTCTTATGTATCAGGTCATTCTCAAGAAATTTTACATTTCTTGATTCCATAATTCTATTGTTGTGAGATGGATAATAGAATTTATACCCTTTGGACCTTTCAGCATATCCAATGAAATACCCACTAATGGTCCTTGGGTCTAGCTTCTTCTTCTGTGGATTGTAAATTCTCACTTCAAACGGGCATCCCCAAACGCGTATATGCCTCAAACTCAGTTTCTAACCCTTAAATAACTTAAAATGTGTCTTTGAGACAGCCTTGGTTGGAACTCGGTTTAATATATACATAGTCGTCTTTAGAGCTTTAGTCCACGTGAATTGAGGAAGTTTTGTGTTACTCCTCATACTTCTTACTATGCCCATTAAGGTTTGATTTCTTCTTTCTGCCACACCATTATGATCTGGAGAACCAGACATAGTATACTAGGCAACAATCCTATGTTCCTGAAGAAACTTCGCAAAAGGACCAGGCACTTATCCACTTTCAGTATATGTACCGTAGTACTCTCTACCTCTATCTGATCTCATGACTTTAATCAGTTTTTCACATTGATTCTCCACTTCAGCCTTAAACTTTTTAAAGGCATCCAAAGCTTTGTCCTTAGAACGAAGTAAGTAGAGATACATATGTCGCGAATAGTCATCTATGAAGGTGATAAAGTATTTCAGACTATTTGTGTCCATATCTGAATAACAAATATCTGTATGTATGATTTATAATAGGTTTGTACTCCTCTTGACACCCCTTTTAGACTTGTTAGTTTGCTTTCCCTTAATACAATCCACGCAAGTCTCAAAGTCAACAAAATCTAAAGTACTAAGCACCCCTTCATTTACTAATCTCTTAATTCTCTCAATAGAGATGTGTCCTAATCTACGATACCATAATATAGAGAATTCTTCATTCACAACACATCATTTCAATCCAACAGTGACATGCATCGAATTATAAGCATCATTATTTTGTAACTGAATGGAATAAAGACCATCAAATAATGTACCATAACTAATAACTTCAGATCCATTACATAAACTGAAACCATAATTAGAAAAGTTAAAGGAAAAACCAAAAGGTACAAGTCTTGATACAAAAATCAAATTTTTAGAGAAATTTGGAACATAATGTCTTTTCTAAACACAAAATAAAGCCACTGCTCAAAACCAAACTGCAAGTGCCAATGGCTTCTATATGTGAACTTGTCTTGCTTCCTGAATAGATGTATTATTCACTTCCCACTGACTTCTTTAGGTTTTGCATACCTTGCAAGGTATTTGAAACATGGATTGTAGAATCATAATCAATCCACCATGTGTTATGATTAATATTAACCATATTAGATTCATAACAAACAAATGAAATTAGAGTATCTTTTTTTTCGAGCCAGTTCTTAAATTTAGCGCAATCTTTCTTCATGTGTCCCTTCTTCTTATAGAAGAAACATTT
>JANSVB020000195.1:4655431-4665973 GCA_025504935.2 Erythroxylum haughtii
ATTGAAACTAGAATCTGAAAAGCTAGAGGAAAAACCAAAAGGTATAAGTCTTGATACAGAAATCAAATTTCCAGAGAAATTTAGAACACAAAAGGTCTTTTCCAAACACAAAATAAAGTCACTGCTCTAAACCAAACTGCAAATGCCAATGGCTTCCACATATGAACTCGTCTTGCTTCATGAATAGATGAATTGTTCACTTCCCATCGGCTTCCTTAGGATTTGCATACCCTGCAAGGTATTTGAAACATGGATTGTAGAACCAGAGTCAATACACCATGTGTTATGATTAACATTAACCATGTTAGATTCATAACAAACAAATAAAATTTGAGTACCTTTCTTTTCGAATCAATTCTTAAATTTAGTGCAGTCTTTCTTCATGTGTCCCTTCTTCTTGTAGAAGAAACACTTAGACGGTTTCTTTATATCGGACTGAGGAGACATTTTGCCCTTTCCTTTTTTTTGGACATCATCCTATCTCTTCTTTCTTGAAATGGTACAATTTACCCTTTCACCCTCTGCCATCAACAACCTCTCCTCTTCTTGCGGACACATGGACAACAGGTCATTGATCGACCACTTGTCCTTATATTTGTTACAAGAGATTTTGAAAGGACTATATTGTTAGGGCAGGGTGCACAGAATGTAATGCACCAGGAAAGATTCGGATATAGTAACCTCCAGCGCTTTCAACTGAGCCACTATATCCCTCATACACATGATATGATCATATACACCCTTTATTCTAGTGAGCCTTAAAGATGACAATTGATAATCAAGGTGCTGGCAAAAGCCTTATCAGATGTAGCGAATTGCTCATCAATGGCCTTCAATAGATCCCTGACATTATTATGTTATTCGACGGAACTACGAATACTAGCAGATATCTTGGTCTTTATGAATATTACGGAGAGGCGATTGGATCTATCCCATTTTTCATAAAGAGCAACAGCGTCTAGAGTGTTGGTCTCAGTCATGCTCGGTGGTTCGTCCTTCCTAATAGCATAGTCTAAATCCATCCAACCCAAATGAAGCAAAATCCTCTCCTTCCAGACCTTGTAGTTGTCACCTCTCAATTTGAGAATATCACACTTAATATCAGAAATATTCGCAGTCTGAGTAACTACAAATTAAGAAATAAAAATTCACGGTTTACTAATGTAAATCATGCATTTAACAAATGAATCTAGTGACATAAGACTTGCCTGTAGGCTAAAGTTCTACTCAATTATATTCATCCAAAACTTTATGACAAAACTATTAAATTATGTTTCTTTTCTTAATTCCTGTGGGTAGATTAAGAAATATAATCCGATATGTCATCCTAATTAATCATACAAGTATAACAAAATTCATGTGGGTAGATTTTATTATATCACGTATGATTAGTTACAATTAATGATTTAATGTGATCTTAAAACTAAGTATATAATTGTAATTAATTTGAGATGCTGTGGTTACTCCCAATTAATTAAAATCATATTAATCACTCACATGGCATTGTTACTATTTTTTTTGTTCCCTGAACTTTACAGTGATTTTGTTGTGGTTAGATATGTTAATGCATAGTGTTTATGACCTATATTTATGTTTGATTTGTCCTTTGTAGTTTTTGAATTTTCCAGATCTCGAAGTTTTGGTTTGGGGATTCCTGGGTTTCTTTAGATTTTCCCTCTCCTTTCTTTTCGAAGTGTTCCTTTGATTGTTAGTCGATGGGTTGGGTTATTTAGGGTTAAAACCTTCTCAGGGTTTCTTTTGATTGCTGGTTCTTCTATGGTTTAATTTAAAGATTTGATTTTTATATGCGGGGTTGGGTTAGGAATGAAATGTTATGAAAATAATATGTTCCCTCGTAAAGCTCCCTCGTAGCCTTGAAGATCTTCAAGTCCTCAGGTTTGTTTTGGCCTTTTGGTTACTTTTTTTTTGTAAATATGCTAATGGTACGTTGTTTCAGCTTAAAATAGTAAAGTTTCCTTCTTTTTGTTGTTATCGTTCATAGGTCTTGCTTCAAACCCCCTTTGATCTTCGCATTCTCAAAATGTTGCGTCTTCATTGGGATTTCTGGTATATGGTTATGCTTTCTTGTCATTGTTTGTTGATATCAGATAATTTTTATTTTTATTTATTTATTTATTTTCTTTTTTTTCATATCATGTGTCTGTATGATTTCAACTTTATGCGTCTGATTTCTGGATTTCTCTTCAATCCTATTATTCTATGTAGCTCTCTTTCGTTTCTTTCATTGCATAGTTTTATTACGATACTACGTTAGTGTTCAATGGAAAAATACCTCATGTCATGCATAGTTGGATCAAGATCACAGGTATGTGTTTATTTTGGATAATGTGCAAAAATTAATGTTGATTGCGCTTCCATCACCGACTCCAATATCATTCATTGCTAGTGCGTTTCCAAAGATCATCGACCTAGGTATGTGTTTTACCATTCTCCAGCTGCTCTCTAGGGTCCTTTAAGTGGAAATAAGCACTTGTTATTATTGCTATCCTTTTATTGAGTTTTTTTAGTAGCAGTTTTATCGTCGCCGTCGTCATCATCATCATTATTATTACTACTACTACTACTACTATTATTATTATTATTATTATCATTATTTATCCTTATACATTTATGGTAATTTTATTTACTTAAATATTTTGCGTGTCATGATTTTTTTTGCTTATTTATTCTTTTAACTTGCATCTCATTCTTCCTGTCACATCTGCATATGAGTCTACAGGAAACAACCTCTTTATTATGTAGGGGTAAGATTGCGTACTATCAGACCTCCCAGATCTCACTTCACTGCGGGACTTCAGGCTGGGTATGATGATGATGATGATGATATTAATCACTCACATCATCTTAAGCTTAAATAAAGACTAAACATTTGCCTCAATTAATAAATAATGCAAATAAAACAAATAATAATGCACAAATTATTAAATCTAATTTTGCATATATAATGATCATAAATTTATACACACAATTTTCAATTAATCACAAGTAATTTGCACAAATAATTAAACAATTATTACTAGTATGTCAAAATTCAATTCCAATATATGACATACATAACTAAAAATTAATATTTTCATAAAATATTAATACGAAAATGATTTTATATTTAAAAATCACAACAAAATGAGTTTGGTCTTGATTAACCCAATTAATCACTAATATTAACGTAATTAATATTAATAAAATTTTCAAAAAAATCGTAAATCGTCTTCAAACTCCAGTCGGGTCGGGTGTGACACGACTGTAACCCGACGGCACCTCGACGCACCAAGCGCGTAGAAGATGCCAGAAGATGGATAAGGGTCGTTGATGGGACGACAACAACTAGGCGACGTGCATAAGATGTCGAAAAACCGTCCATGCAACACTGTATGGATAGCAACGTCCGAAGCCATCATCATCGTCCCTACTCTCTCTACAGTCCAGTCACGGTTTGGTGCTCCATGGAGTATCAAAATACGACTCTCACATCCATCATGTACAAAAATGTCGAAATATTCAACAACTTCAAGCTCATCTCTTGTGGACGAAAAACAACGAGAACAAAGTGGAATATCAAAACACGACTCTCACGTCCATCATGTACAAAAATGTCGAAATATTCAACAACTTCAAGCTCATCTCTTGCGGACAAAAAACAACGAGAACAAAGCAAAATAGAGACTTTTTTCCAACAGTTTATAAGCAAGATAGAGGCATCATTGAAGCTCTGATACCAAATGAAATAATATCACAGCATGCATCTCATACAACAACATAGTTACGTAAGACACATGCAGATTAACCATGATATATATATAGCAATGGAAGCACAACCAAAATAAAATACCTCCAGCCATTGCTCCACCGATAATCCTCAACTTCTCTGATATTTTGAATCTTCTATCCTCTTGGTCTTTCCCATAGCGATGGTGTCAATATCGTGAGTATAAGGATGGGGACCCAAAACTGACTTCTAAATTGTTTCAACACCTCTGCCCATCACCGAGGAGGAAACTAATGAAATATGGTTGATAACGTGTGCATGGTGAGGAAGGTTAAGCATTAAATGAACCACACACTCAACAGTAAGAAGAGTAGGTAGATTTAAAAATCTTAATCGATCTGGCTCTTCTTCGTCTCTATTCCTTATCTCTATTACTCCTTATACCCTTGTTTCAATCCAATTTCCCCCTAACTAGGCCATCATTCTTCAACAATCGCTTGCTATTTCCACGTCAAATCACTCGCTCACACCATCCCTGTCGATCCCTGAAACTATAAAGCTTAATCACATTGTTTTCGGGATTGCTTCCAGATCTGAGCTATGACACCACAGGAAAAACTATGTCAAGCTATCGTGGAAACCAGAGAAGATGTGTGGCGTAGTGTGGTTAGACTGATAGAATTTTATCATAATTGTGGACTAGCATAATTGAAATTATTTTGTACAAATCCCGATTAATTAGATGTCAATTGTAATTCTCTCTTTAATGTGTCATTGGGCCTGTGTTCATGGACTTGCTATGATGGGTAGGCTTGGCCCATGATTTGCAGTGCACAGGAGGCCCTACTACTAGCCGACTTTAAATACAGTCGCCCCATTGAGAACTGCATGTGTGTGTGCTTTTGTTGATTAAGGATTCGGAATAGCAGTAGCAAATCCTCTGCATATCTATCACGTCGCTTTACAGAACACTACAATGGATTCAATGTTTCCCCAATTTCCAGGTATTTATCAATCTAATTATTGGATATAGTATGTTGCAATTCTAGGGTTAATTATTTGTGTTGATCAATTATGAAATTAATCTGAAATTTCGTGCCTAATTTTCTTTCATAGACAAGCCAGTGAAGAAGGAAACAGACGACCATCTCTTACCGTCGGTGAGAATATCCGATGTTAACGTATAGGAGTTCGAGTATCGCAACCCAAAAGGTGACAGGTCTGTGATACGTTTAACGTGGATAGTTTTAGAGACGTTGAAGCTACAAAGCATAAAGGGTGTGAGATGGTTTGTTATGGGAGATGGTTATACGTTCTTTGTACCAGATAACTAGCTCAGGGTTCTTTCGAAATATGATCATAATTGGTATTATTACATCGAAAGTGTATCAGAGAGTCACTTGCAGAACATACGATTTTCTTATCAAATGGCCTATGGAGGTGGTGGTTTTGCCATTAGTTACCCATTAGCTCAAGCACTTGCCAAGATGCAGGATCGGTGCATCAAGAGATATCCAGCTACCAAACTCTTGGAGGTATCTGCACAAGAACCTGGTTCAGTTCAACTCTTGCTGACAAGAAAAAATAGTTCTAACAAGAAAGGAATACACTTCCTTTGCACCCAAGAGTAACTTTTCACAACCATCCAAATGAACCGCTGAGCTTGCACGAAAGCTCTTAGACTTCGGAACAACTTTTCAACAAGTCACGCCTAACTCTTTCATAATGTTTCAAAAGTTGGATATTAAAAAAGAATCTCAAATTTTATTTAATTTTTTAGTTATAATTTGAACTTTAAGAAATAGTACTTAAATATTTATATTTATTTTTTATTTTAATCCAACGTCAGCATTTTTATTAAGTTTACTAACGTGACTTGTTACGTATTCTAGAAACACTAAATATTTGTACATGTTAGACTAAACTAATATGACTAATGAAGATTAACAAAACTACGTAGTTTAATAACATATCTACAATTGCGTCATTTTTTGGAATGAAATCCTTAAATCAAAGGGGCAACCCTTTGTTCTTGCATAGCCCTTCGTTCCCACATCGCACCAAGCCACTCCATTCGCTTTCGCATTGCACCAAGCTCATCATTTCATTTTGGCATCGGAACGCACGAAGCTCAGTTTGTTCTCGCATCACAGTGGCTCCTTTTTGACAATCAGTGGATTGTATTATATGTTAGTTGATTCTATTAGTGATTAGCTAATAGAAAATTAATATAGCTTATTTGACCAGCGGATAACATGTTGTTTATTTAAAGAGGATTGATAAAATTAACCGTTTATTATTAGTTGTTTATGTGTAAAATGACCTACAAAGATATGACTTTAAAAAATATTTATAAGTACATGAATATTCTGTGATTATATATTCTTATTTTTTTGAATATTTTCATAAGAATTTAGATAAAGCAAAAGAAGTCAACATCATTATTTTCTCCAATATTTTCTATCAAGTCTTAAGAACACTGAAAACTCTCTCAATACAACTTCCCAATGACAAATAAGCTAGATTTAAATCATCTCGAGATTCTCTTAGATTTGCACCACGAAGGACCAGCTGAAGATCTTAAGAAATCACTAAAATGCCACTAAAAATAAGCTTGAACATGGGTTGTGTAGGATCACACTGGGAGTTTTTCCTAAATTCAAAACCAATGTATTTAATATGAAATTTGGGTCTATAAAAATGATATTGATTTAATTTCTAATTTAAGGAAATATAATTTTTTAATTTTTATTTTTATTTTTATTTTTTAAAATTGAAACTATATCTTTAACATATTAAATTAAAATAAAATTATTTTGAAAAATTATTTATATTAATCTCTTAAAATTTAAACTTAGATAAGATAATTAATTTAAATTTGACTTATTAATTTTAGATTAAATTGAATTGAATTAAACACAATTTACATGTGATAATAACATTATATACTAAATATTGATATAAAAGGGACATAAATATCATGTCTATACAAAAGTAATTAATGTAATATAATTAAAAACAATGAATTTAAAAGTATTTAATTTTTTAAAAATTTTAATTTAATATTAAGTATTTTTAATTTTTAATTTAATGACTAACTTCTTAAAATTTGTATAATTAAGTCAAATTTATATTTATATTTCTATCTTTTTCTTTTTCTTTATCTATCTTTGTCTCTTTGAGTAATTTGTAATACTTTTGGATATAATAGTCTTTTAGTTGTTGAAAAAAAACGCTCCTCGTAATAGTATTTTCAAAATTAGCAGATTGAGTTCAATTCGCCAACGCAATTAATTAATTACTAAACATAATTACCAACAATTTGACGTGATCAAACAATTAAAACCTTTCAACCCGTCAAAAAATAACTAATAAGTCATTTACCATACAAGATATTTATATATACTTCCAAGTTTGGAAGTATGGGACACAAATTACTTCCAAGCTTAGCCCATCTTCTTCATTATTTGCATTAATTAATAATTACAATGTTGAAAACTAGTTTAGATAGGGTTGACTTTCGAAAACTAGAGACAAGGATGTAGTAATTATAGATGTGCGGGATCAAATCTATTATTGTTTTTTCTATATTTCTATTTGTTTGGCATTGCCCCATTTTAGCAACAAAACCTCACTAGAATCTCTAAGAATCTGCTAAAATACGAAACACAAACTGATATTCTTCATTCTGATACGAGTCTTTGACTTTCTCTGTCACTTGTGAGCTAACATGAAACCAAACTTGAGCGACATAGATAACTCTTCATGTTACGGAACTAACACTACGAGGTTTCCACATTCTATGGTCACCTGGTCGCTTACTAGGTTGACACTGGTCTGGCTCTTCTTCGTCTCTATTCCTTATCTCTATTACTATTACCCTGTACCATTGTTTCAATCCAATTTCCCTCCTAACCAGAGCATCATTCTTCAGCAATCGCTTGTTATTTCCACGTCAAATCACTCACTCACACCATCCCTGCCAATCCCTGAAACTACAAAGCTTAATCACATTGTTTTTGGGATTGCTTCCACATCTGAGCTATGGCACCACAGGAAAAACTACGTCAAGCTATGGTGGAAACCAGAGAAGATGCGTGGGGTAGTGTGGTTGGACAAGCCAGTGAAGAAGGAAACAGACGATCATCTCTTGCCGCCGGTGAGAATATCCCACGTTAACATGTCGGAGTTCGAGTACCGCAACCCAAAAGGTGACAGGTCTGCGATACGTTTAACGAGGATAGTTTCAGAGACGTTGAAGCTACAAAGCACGAAGGGCGTGAGGTGGTTTGTGATGGGAGATGATGATACGTTCTTTGTTCCGGATAACCTGCTCAGGGTTCTCTCCAAGTATAATCATGGTCAGTATTATTATATAGGAAGTGTATCAGAGAGTCACTTGCAGAACATACGATTTTCTTATCAAATGGCCTATGGAGGTGCTGGTTTTGCCATTAGTTACCCATTAGCTCAAGCACTTGCCAAGATGCAGGATCGGTGCATCAAGAGATATCCAGCTTTGTACGGTTCTGATGATCGGATTCACGCTTGCATGTCTGAGCTCGGTGTTCCTCTAACCAAAGAACCTGGATTTCACCAGGTTCGTTGTTTCGTCCCTCATTTGTACTTTACACGATACTCTTCTGTTTCCTGTTACGATCCTGACGAGATATTATCGATTCCTTTTTATATTCTTATCAGTTTGATATGTATGGAAACGTGCTCGGGCTTCTCACAGCACATCCTGTGGCACCTTTGGTCTCAATGCATCATTTGGATATAATTGATCGTATATTTCCTGAACTGAACAGAATCACTGCTCTTCAGAAGCTATCAGACTCGACTCCGCTGCGCTTATCCAACAATCCATTTGCAACGACAGAAGCAACAAATGGACAGTATCTGTACCATGGGGCTATGCAGTTCAAATATTTCAGGAAATCCTGAAGCCTCGAGACATTGAAATACCATCGACGACATTCCTCCATTAATTGGTACAAAGCTTCTGATCCCACAGGCTATGCCTTCAACACTCGAGCAGCTTCAAGTCGCAACCCTTGCCAACAATTACCTGTCTTCGGCTTTTTACGACAACGTTAGGAGCTAGCAGAACAGCTAGTGAGTACGTAATTCATCAGGGTCCAAACTCGGATTGCAACTGGGATATGCCAAATCCTGCTCTGATTTACAGAATCAAGGTTTATAAGAAACCTGACGAGCATTTATGGGACAAGATAACAACGCTTGTGTAATTTTTGTGAAAAGTCTTGCGTATGTCTCTTTCTGGTGACTGGTAAATAGTTTTGGTTGCTGAGTGCTTAACAGGCTCCGAGAAGAAACTGTTGTAAGGTCTTACCGGCAAATGATAACCTCATCTTGTCAGTTGAAGTTGGGGTATGTAGAGAAGGTGAAGGCACCGAATTCAGGTGACACAATACTGTGAAATAGATTATGATTCTTTTTTAATTTTGTCACAAAATACAATAACTTGTTTGATAATATTTACGTAACCCCTCGTAAAATCAGTTGATATAATTAACTATAATTAACAGTTAATACAATCTTAACAGTTAATGCAATCATTTGATTGCTAAACTGGGTCATATTATAATTTTGATTGATAAAAAGGATCAAATCGTAGTGAAGGAGTAAAATTTTAATTAAGCTTGTTCTTATCATTTCAAATTGAAATTAAGAAATAAAATCTAATTTAATTCAGCTTAAATGAATTTAGATTTCAACCTCAAAATAACTAATCCAACTAAATTGAATTTTCTAATCTAATGGGTTTAGATATTTTGGTTCAGATTGAATCAATCTCATAGATTTTTCAGACTGCATTTGAAATATTCTACTCGAACTCGAATCTAATTTTAATATATTACAAAACTTAAAGAGACATTTAGTTTAACTCCAACATTCTTTATATGATTTTTGGCTTTTGTTAAAATAATAATAACATATTTGCTTATTAATATCTAATAATTACATATTAAATAAAAATTAAAGATAAGTTTTTATAAATAAATAAAATAAATAGTTTTTAATCTCATATATAATATTTATTACAAAATTATTATATTTTATTAAATTATTTAAAACATATATCTTGAAGATATTTTTATTCTAAATTTTATTTATTAATAATTATAAATTAAATTTGTTTTTAATTATGAAATTTAAAATAATTATAAAATTGAATTGAATAAATTATTCTTAATTTCATCAATAATTAATATTAGATAATTAAATGTGTAACATTAAATTAAATTGGTTATAATTCTTATTAATAATTAAGTAATATATTTAATTAATATTAAATCATATTATGAAAAAAATTTATAAAAGTTGAAATTATATCTTTCCACAAAGTGCCAGCCTCGACGCACCGTTTCAATCACACGCTTGGTCAAAAAGAGAGCATCTAAAGTGGTACCGACATCCTAGCGCGTAGAAAGACAATAAAACGAAGGTTTGCCAGCTTTTAACATGTAGACCATAACGTCCGAGTCAACTAGACTTTCTGACTCAGTTATACCTTCGAAAATTCATCAAAACCTGGTTTTCCCATAGCTCTCGCGAATCACTCTTGCTCGAATTATGGAGACTCATCGTCCTACCTCTCTCTATCTCCTCTCTCTGTTTATGCTCTCGTCCTTCTCTCTCACTCTGTCTTTCCATAAGAAATTCTCGCCCATCGATAATTACCTTATCAACTGTGGCTCCGCCGTGGACTCCTCCGTATTCAATCGCCGTTTCGTCTCCGATGATGATTTTGTCAACTCTGAGTCGCCGGTGGTCTTATCAAGGAAGAC
>JANSVB020000195.1:4682501-4695517 GCA_025504935.2 Erythroxylum haughtii
TATGGAATAATTCTAGGAAAGCAAATTAAATTTAATTCAAAAGAGAATTGAGAACAGAGGAAGGTCATTTAATTTAGATCATTAACTCACATAAAAAGTATTCATAGATGGCCATCATCTCTTTTAGGAGAGAACTTGAAAACAGATATGACTTAAAGAAATTAAATGAGATCAAAGGAAAATGCAAATACGAGATATGACCTAGGGTATAGCATACAATCTCTGCTCAAGGACACAACAATCTTAGGATCAATTTGTTAATCGAGATGTCATATATTCCTAACAGATATGTGACAATGTACTCTCGTAGTATGCTGGTCACACTGGTTATTGAACGCGTATGAGTACTGCAGAGCTTTTTGTTTGAAACCCATCATGTGTGAGTGGGAGATGATATCGTTTTACACCCATGATGGGTCTAAACGTCATCTTGGAAGAATAACCACTAATGGTGGTTATTCATCGATGATATAAAAAGGCAAAGCTATGACAACATTTCTGTGAAAAAGATAACTTACTATGTGAAGTTTTTTTTCAGAAAAGGACGCTGTCATTTTAGGTTTTGTAGTGAAGACATTTCGTTCTGCGTTCTTTAATCGGTGGCATATAACAACTCATCAAGTATGTATGTTTTTGTTTTTCCCACGCATATACAATCGATCCTATGGTATATGATCTGTTCATATAATTCCTATAGTTACTTTGGCCAAATCAGTACTTGGTGTAATCTCCTGCTATGTCATGCAGACAATTAAACTACCTAGGGGTCTATGTGATGCCATTGATAAGAAGGTAAGAAATTTCATATGGGGCTCCTCACTTTCAAAAAGGCGATCTCAGTTGGTTAACTGGCCGAAACTTTGCACACTAAACGAATAAGGCGGCCTTGGATTACGGAGCACAAGAGAGTGAATGAGGCTTACTTTATGAAGATCGCATAACAGTTATGCAACGGCTCATAAGATTTATAGGTACGCATTTTTTAGGGTAAGTACGATGGTCAATCCATCTTATTAGATTTCAAGGATCGAAATCGCCACTGAGCACATGGAAAAGCATTTGCTCAGTTTTCCATTAGATCGCGAAAGGAGCAAGATGGAAAGACAACAAGCTTCTGGAAGGACGCATGGCAAGTTGGCGAGGGGCCATTAGGAAATTATTTAACCGGTCCAGTTGCTGAAGAAACACTAGACAAGCCGATTGTTTCCTATATAGACCTCAATGGAAATTGGAAATGGAGTGAAATTCAGGATGTACTTCCAGCAGGTGTATGTCTAAAACTCTATATGACTTTAACCCCATCAGCGAGAGTGGAAATGAGCTTGGGGAGAGACCAAAGATAGTGGAGTTTCGAGGAGAAAGGATAATTCAATTTGAAGAGTGTCTATCAACTTAATGTGGGGGATCAAAACATCACGACAAGTCGGATATGGAAAGGGATTTGGAGACTACAGGTTTGATCTAGAAAATGACTATTTCCTCGTGCGGTTCATGAAAGACGACGACTATATGAAGGCCCTGACAAATGGATCGTAGGTTATCTTCGGGCATGTACTCTCAGTTCAAAGGTGGCTGTCGGATTTTTGCCCATCACAAGGCAAAATCAACAGAGTTGTGGTTTGGCTTCGATTCCCGGATCTGTCCATCACGTGCTACCATTCAATGATCCTAATCACCTTGGACAATTTGGCGAGTAACACAGTTAAAATCGACGAAGCAACACTACAGGCTCAACGTGGAAAGTTCGCCAAAATCGTTGTTGATATAGACTTAAGTCTTCCTTTGCCTACTAGTGTGGAGCTCGACGAAGAGACGCTATTGGTGGCCTATAGAGGACTACCACAAATATGCTATAATTGCTGATTGGTAGGACATGACTCTTTCGGTTGTTTGCAACGGCAACATGCTCCATCTAATCATCCTAATCTGATATCCGGCGCAGGCGAAGGTGAAGGCGAGGTAGGGATGAGGAATGCGACTTTTGCCGCAGACGGGAAGCCAACGGGAAGAAACACCAACCGCTATGGCCCATAGACCCAGGTATAACGGAAGGCTCTATGCAATTACGTGAAACGACAGGAACAAATGGGAAGTAACAGGGAGGCTAATCAAAGGGGAGGCTCGAGGTTTTCATTGCTGACATAGCAGAAGCACATGGAGGAAGAGTCTGAGATACAGACAAAGGCCCCACAAAATAGTAAATTTGTAGGGTTCAGACCAATGTTTTAAAAATCGAACCGGTGACTGAACCAAAGAAGCAACTGATTCAAGGGTCAATGGTTCAACCGGAATTCAACCGTAATCGAACCAGTGACTAATAAATATATAAATTTTCATTTTATATAAAATAGTTTTTAAACATACTATTTATTTATTTATCTAATTGTAAACTTAACTTAAACATTCAAACTTCAAAATATACAGTTTTTTTTAAGTTCACCAACATAACACAAAATAAGATAATAAAGCTCACTAGGCATATTTCATAAAAAAGATTAAAAAAAGATCTCTAATCATAATATTCATTTAAGTTGAAATCATCAAAATTAAGGCATTTTAAATAGACCGGTCGGTTCTTTCTTTCACCGGTTCAGTGGTTTTTACTGGTCCGACCGTAAAATGAACGGACCAATTACTCACAAAAAATACGAGCTAAACTAGACCGTTTCATGTTCCGATTCTTCGGTCCGATCGATCGGCTCGATCCGGTTTTCAAAACATTGGTTCAGACAAAGGATTAATTTGGCAGATTTCATTGGCAAAGGCAAACAACCTCACAAGGGGACGGTGTCTACATCTATTGGGCCCCAATTCAGCAAACCTAGGGGGAAAGTTCCCAGGCTAGCGATCACCAAGGCCAGGGATTGAATACCTTCCCTATATTTCAAATACAACCCATACTAATGGATAAACATTTAGTGATTAAATTACTTCCCATACAGAAATGGTCCGTGATAGTTAGGCTTTTGAGGACAGAGAACAGGCTGTTGAGGAGCAACTCCAACTAATGGAAGGAGTTGAGGACCTTGAGGCGATTGCTAGGTTCAGGGAGGGTCTGCACTTCCTCCCATCGAACCTCCCAATTTAGCAACAGGGTCGGGTGTGCTGGACAACATGACTCAAATGCATCCTGACGAGGAACATACAATGCAGACGCAAGGCGACAGAAACAAGGAAGCTCACGAAGGAGGTACAACTTCTACTCCATTGTAGAGTAGATTATTCCCTTTTTATTTCCTTATGTCGATCATAATATGGAATTGTCAAAGGACAGGGCGGACTAGATTCCATGTCATCCTGCGTAATTACCTTAGTAATTATAAACCTTATATCCTAGTTTTAATGGAAACCCGAATTAGTGGATCTCGGGCTAATGAAGTAGTCCATAATTTGGGGTTTGATTATTCGTTTAGAGTAGAAGCTGAAGGTTTTTCTGGAAGGATATGGCTATTATGGAAGGATGAATTTGATATCTCAGTAGTAATAGCCCATCGTCAATTTATCCATACCAATATCAAGTATGCTTCTTGCTTATTCGATTTTATAGTAGTTTATACAAACCTGTAATCTTCTTCCTAAACCTTTCTATGGCCAGTATTAAGATGTTTAGGATGATCTATCCATAAACCCTGGCTAGTAGTAGGGGATTTTAATGCAAAAATGGAGATCTCGGATAAAAGGGGTGGAGCCAAGTCAGTGTGGGTGGTGAATAAACAGTTTCAAGATTGGGTGCATGGAAGTGGACTACATGATTTAGGATTTGTTGGATCAAAGTTTACGTGGTGATGAGGCGTGGTCCAAGCTAGGCTAGATAGATTTTTTGGTTCGATGACTTGGCTACAGGTTTTTCCTCACACGGTGAATCATCATTTACCATTTCTTGGTTTAGATTATAGGCCCATGTTGATTCACTTACAAAGACCGCAACCAAGAATGATAAGATCCTTAGTGTTTCGATTCCAAAATGCTTGGCTAACACATGCAGGTTTTGATGATATGGTAGCCAAGCATTGGTCACCAGCAGAGGAGACGATGAGCAAATCTTTAGCCCAATTCTCCAACCATCTCATGGGATGGAATAAGTTAGATTTTGGCAATATATTCCATAGGAAGAAAGAATGTTAGCATGATTGCAGGGAATTCAGAGGGCTATGACAACTGACAATTTAGATTCACCCTTAGTCTTGGAGGAAATGCTGAGTGGGGAACTGATACAGGTACTGTGTGAGGAAGAAATTTTTTAGCATGAAAGAGCCAGATGAGAATGGATTTCGAAGGGTGACCAGAATACTAAATATTACCACACTATCACTTTTTCTAAAAGAAAGAAAATGAAGATAGAGCGAATCGCTGATTCCAATAGGGCAATGATATCTAACCAATTGCAACTGTGCCTATTAGTCAAGTCCTTTTTTGTCCAACTTTATACTAACGAAGAGGGGAATACTCACTGATTTTCGATCTCATGAGCTTTTCCTTAGCTTTTAGAGGAAAGGATTCATGCCCTAACCTAGACAATACATAAAACTGAAATCAAGACTGCGGTTTTTGGCATGAATCCTAATAAAGCCCCAGGGTACATTTAGGAAGTATTCCAACTGGAACGATGGGAAACAGATTTGCATCAAACCATTCTGATATTGATCCCCAAAGTCCCGTCCCCAAATAATATCTCTCAATTTTGATCGATTAGCCTCTATAATGTGATGTACAAGATTATTGCTAAAGTTATTGTGAATCATTTGAAAAACCACATGGATCATCTAGTGGAGGCGAATCAATGCAGTTTTATTCTTGGTAGGCAAATAACTGATAATATTATCATCTCTCAGGAGGTTATCCACTCGATGCGTAAGAAGAAGGGGAAGACATGGTATTTTGCTATCAAGGTAGATTTAGAAAAAGTATACGACCGGATTCGATGAGATTTTATAAACACATTAATGGACATTAGGTTACCGACCAATTTAATCAATGTCATTATGAAGTGTATGACGATAGTGTCTATGCAGGTCGCTTGGCAGGGTACCCTTACTGTTCCTTTCAGTCCTTCATGACGTATTCGACAAGGAGATTTGCTCTCACCTTACCTTTTTTATTGTGCATGGAACAACCAGGTCACCTTATTTCGAAGGAGGTGGGACACAGACATTGGAAACTGATAAAGCTAAGCCCTACAAGGCCTCCCCTATCCATCTTTTCTTTGCAGATGATCTTGTTCTATTTGTTGAACTTACGAAATCATAAGCGCAAGTGATAGCAAGGACATTGGAGGTGTTTTGTAAGGCCTCAAGTCAGAAATTTAATACTACTAAAACTCATATTTTTTTCTTTAAGAGCGTATCTCCAGCAAACGCGTAACGTCTCAGTCAAGCCCTGCACATTACAAGCACTAACAATCTTGAAAAGTATTTAGAAATTCCATTGATCCATGAGTGCACAACGAGAAATACCTATCAACACATCCTAGGCAAAGCACAAAAGGAACTTGTAGGATGGCGTGCAAGGATGTTGTCTTTAGCGGGGCGAGTTACTTTAACCCAATCAGTAATTTCGTCCCTCTCAATTTTCATGATACAAAAGGTGAGACTTCCGCGACAACTTTGCGATGATTTGGAGCGAATCATGAGGGATTTTATATGGGGTTCAACGAGTGAGCATAGGAAAATGCACTTAGTTAAATGGAAAACAATGTGTCAACCCAAAAAAGCAGGGAGCCTAGGCATTAAACGTATTCGTTCTTCCAATGATGTGTTACTATCAAAATTAGGCTGGGCTTTGATTACTCAACCCACAACTTTATGGGCCAGGATCCTGAGGGCAAAATATTGAATCAATCCTTATCCTATCCTTCACACATTGGATAGAAAAGGGGCTTCGGTCATTTGGCAGGAAATATCTGTAACATGGCAGTTTATACGACAGGGCATAAAATGAAAACTGGGTAATGGGAGACGCATTTTCTTCTAGCTAGATAACTGGGCGAATGATTGGGGTCCATTAATATTTGTGGCGACCTATCCTATTCTTGGTAGTGCTCTTTACGCTACAATTGCGGATTATATGAATGAAGACGACACCTGGCAGTGGAACTTGTTCCAACGATATCTCCCTTCCACAATATATATGAATATTACGATGCTCCGTATTAATGTAGAAGGCATAGAGGAAGATAAAATGGTGTGGGGACAAACGAATCATGGGAGATTCACAATGGCGTCAGTCTATTACTTAATAGAAGCTAGTACCACGGATGCTATTAATAGTCTTTGGGAATTAATCTAGAAATGGGCAGGGCCCTAGTGGATTAGGGTATTCCTTTGGTTGTTGGCTAAGAGAAAATTACTGACCAATCAACAGTGAATGGCTCGACGTCTTACTACGGATAGCAACTGTCACTTCTGTAGGCAAGAAGAGTCCACATTGCATGCAATACAGGATTGTCCGAGAGTCAAAGCCTTCTAGAGTAAATTTCCCCAGGAGGTGGTTGATACGGATTTTTCAACAGGATGAGGGGATGTGGGTGAAATCCAACCTAATGAAGCACTCACAGGTGAAACAGGTATAGTGGGTTACAATATATGGAGTAGCATGCTAGCTTTTATGATAATGGAGAAATAAAAGTCTTTTTGAGGTTGACTTTGCTTGGTCGGAAGAAGGTAATAGAGTCGTTATGGAGTACGCATATTGGATAATCAGGGCAAGGGTTGTGAAAAGTTGTGTGTTTAAGGCACAAGGTTTACTTGTGGGTAACGTAGTTGGTTGGATCAAACTGATGGAGGATTAGGTCAAGCTCAATACAAATGGAGCGATTAAACAAGGGGCCAACATTACTACAGCTGGAAGATTACTTAGGGACTGTCAGGGTCAGTGGTGCGGTGGATTTCTACAGCACGTTGGAAGGGGCTCGCCTTTAGCTACTGAACTCTAGGGAGTCCACTCGGGACTTACACTGGCGTGGACGCTTGGATATAGACGAGTTGTCGTACAAGTGGATTCACTAGAGGTGATTAACATTTATTCCTCTTCCAATATAGTTTCGTCCGAGGATAATTTTTTTGTGGAAAGTACTTGTGGTTTAATCCGCAGAGCTTGGGAGGTGCAATTCTGGCGTGTATATCGTGAAGAGAACCAGTGTGTCGATAGTTTGGCCTCTCTCGCAGTTTTATCCAACCTAGGCCTGCATATACTTTAGGAGCCTCCGACGGTCATCATGAAACTTATCCACTGAGACATGCAAGGAACTTTGTATCGCAGAACACTGCGCTAGTAGGATGTTAGTTTTTTGATTGGTTTTTTTCCCTTTGTAACAAAAAAAATAAACTACATAATTGCTAAAAGGATTTGGTGCTGACTGGTGGATCCTACGCAGTGACCCTCCTTTTTTAATACCACTTTCCAAAGATGGTTACTCATGAACAAGAAAACATCTGCAAACAACTCTACGATACTGGAGTGGAAGCAAATTTTTGGGATCATTATGTGGAGCCTTTGAAGATGGAGGAATGAGTTCGTATTTAATGGTGAAGACAATATCCCTTGCAATGCTTGGGAACAAATCAATCATGTAGTTAAAGAATACCAACAAAAGGTTGAGGCAGTGAACAAATTAAATTCTCAAACAAGATAAGAACATCTTATTACTTGGCATCCCCCAGATATATAGGTTGGGTCAAGTTAAACACAAACGATGCTCTCCAAAGCACCATTGGATGAACAATAACAAGTGGTTTAATTCGGGATGACCCGTTTTGGATCCAAAAACGAAGTTATACATGCTTTTATGGATATATCAAATGAACGAAAATTAAATTGGTCAAATAAAAAAAATTTAGTATAAAAGTTTAATCGATATTAGATTGAAATAAAAATTATATATAATAAAGACAATAAAATTTAAAATGGAAACTGTAAGAAGTTTAAATTTAATTGAAGAAAAAGATTATTAAATAAAAACTAATTAATTAATTTTAGTTTATAAAAATTGATTAATTATAAAAATCAACCAATCAATTAATAAACTAGTTGATTTTTAATATATCAAAATAGCTAAATTAATAAAAGATGCTGTTTATAAAGAAAGTAAAATGCCAATGAATAAAGTTTAGTGGATTTTTGGTTATAAAAAATTGGTTTATTACTTGAAAGTAATTTGAGTTTCAGTAATTAATTATAAAATAAGTTACTGAGAAAATGGAATATTTGTATTGATTAGTAACTTTTAGAGAGAACCTTCAGATCAACGTGTTACTAAATTGGGAAAAAAACATAAGAGTTAAGATCTAATATTTTGGAAAGTCAAAGTTAGTGCTTGTACAAGATTATATTTTATTTACTACTTCATACTAATTAAAATAAGTTTTATATTAATATACATTTAAATGATAATACTTACGTCATTGTGGGTTTAACATAAGATACAAAAACAATAAAAAATAAGTCAATATATCCGGTGCATAAGACGAGAGTCATCAATGTACGTAACCTTATCATCGTATTTTTATAAAATAGTTGTTTTTGTAATTTAAATATATAAAATAATATACAAAAGAGCAATTTTATTAACTGCTTCAAGCTCACCCTCAAAACAATTGAACAAACTTCACCGTTATATTCCATAGTACATAAATACTAATAATATTAACAAAAATAATATTAGTTCAATTAATAATATAAAAATAAGATTTATATTTGGAATAATGAATTAAAAAAGTATTAAACTTTTATAATTTTTTACTTTATCTTTAAACTTTTACAAAGTTTTAACTAAGTTTTTTATTTTTTAAGAATAAATAATTTAATTTAAGAAATTATTGATATTTTATTAACAATTGAAGAAAAGATTGATTTTTAAAAAGATTATATAATTATTCGTTTTATTCTATGTAATTTTTGTGTCTCTTATAATAAACGCATAGTAATTATGTAATCATGTATTAATTATTTATTTATGTCTCTTAAAAAACAAAATAGATGTTAATAAGAGACAGTATATTTTTTTAATTTAAAAAATTTACAAATTCATTTATTGTTTAATAAATCATTAGTAATTCATATATTACATATTTATCAGCAAAGGAATTTGATTGAGTTTGACTTAGTGGTCATGGATTAAATTAATCGGATCATAAATATAAGTGATGCATAATTATGCATAACCTATTACACTCAAGAAAACTTATAAATATATTACCCCTGGAGGATGATCGAGTTGGTAAAATAGGAGATATGTGGTTAAAAGGTTTTATGTTTGAATCCCACTTACTTACACTCTCTCGATCGAGTCATACAGGGTTTACCTAGTGTGAAGCACCCGATTGACATAATTTGTAGATCATTGCGTCAATTCGGAGGTTTACCTAGTGTGCATCTAAAGGATAACAGTTGCGGGTTCTTCCGCTAATTTTTAAATTTTAAATCATATTTGAATTATTTGAGATTAAAATTAAAAAATTTGAAATAAAAATATATTTATTTTAAAATTTTAAATTTAAAACTTAAATTTGATCTAAATTTAATCACGGCCATCCAACCCTAATCTGGTTTGAAGACAGACTCAAACTCAATCACGAGCCTAGAATCTATTTAGACTTTGGGCCAGATTTGAGTCCAAATAAAAATTTTCAGAACTTCCCTGGTTTTCTTTTATCAATCATCCTACGGTCCTAAGCTACTTCCGTACATTTTCTCTCAAATTTCCACCGTTCGTTTGATATGCCGCTAAATTTTCGCGCCCCTAAGTTTCTTTGAAGCTTGTGACTACAAACTAAGAACATGCTTCGAAGAGCCACAACTTCATCCCTCTTTCGAATACTGTCACTTCGCGTTCCTGCTGTAGTTAGATACTCGGCGACTCTCCGCCAATCAACCCAATTTGAATATAGTCGTTCCGCGTTTTCTTTCTTCTCCAAAGCCCTCAAACTCGCAGCCGAATCGGGTTGTCTTTTATCAGGGAAACAAGTTCATGGGCACCTCATAAAGTCCGGGTTGGTTCACCTGATGCCCTTGCAGAATAGGGTTTTAGGTGTTTATGTGAAATGCGGGGAATCTTTCGACGTAGACGGGCTGCTTGACGAAATGCCTCTGAGAAACGTTGTGACTTGGAATACGGTTATTTGTGGGTATGTTGATAGGGAAAGCGTACATGAGTCGAGTCTCTACATGGGTTTCTTTTACTTTGAGAGAATGTTGCGGGACGAGGTAGATTTGGATTCTATAACGCTTAATGGATTGCTCCGTTTGTGCATCGAGGTAAATGATGTTGTGATTGGAAGACAATTGCATTGTTTACTGATAAAATTGGGGTTTGAGTTCAATTGTTTTGTTAATGCTGCTCTGATTGATATGTATGGGAAATGTAGATTAGTGGAGGAAGCGCGTTGTGTTTTTGATATAGTATCGTGCAGAGATGTGGTTTTGTGGAATGTGATGGTGTCTTGCTATGTTTTGAATGGCTTGCCAGAAAAGGCTTTTGCATTTTTTAATTTGATGCGACAGGGAGACTTGGTTGGGGATGTTTTCACATTTTCTAGTTTGCTTAATTCGTGTGCTAGTTTGGGCTTCAGGGAATCAGGAACTCAGATTCACTGTCTTACTATGAAATTGTCTTTTGATTCTGATGTTCTAGTGGTTAGTGGTCTTGTTGATATGTATGCAAAGAATGAATACACAGATGATGCTCGCAAAATTTTTGATGCGATGACCACTAGATCTATAGTGTCATGGAACACTATGGTTGTGGGTTATGGGCTGCTCGGGGACGTGATGGAGGCTATGAAGCTTCTTCGTAAAATGTTTCAAGAGGAGATTAAGCCTGATGAACTAACATTGGCAAGCATTCTGAGCTCATGTGGTTGTGCATGTGTATTCTGTGAAACCATGCAAGTCCATGCTTATGTAACTAAACCTGGATTTCAAACATTTCTATCAGTCGCAAATGCTTTAGTAAATGCATATTCTAAATGCGGTAGTATTACTGGTGCACTTAAATGTTTTGGCTCTGTTATAGAGCCTGATCTTGTTACCTGGACTTCACTTATCGGTGCTTATGCATTCCATGGTCTGCCAAAAGATAGTATTGACACTTTTCAGAAGATGGTATCTGATGGTATAAGACCAGATAGAATTTCTTTTCTTGAAATACTTTCTGCCTGTAGCCATGCTGGGTTAGTAACTGAGGGGTTTCATTACTTTAATTTGATGGAGAATACGTATCAAATTATCCCTGATTTAGAACACTATACTTGTATTGTTGATTTGCTTGGCCGAGCTGGTCTTTTAGCTGAGGCTTTTAACATTTTGACTTCAATGCCAATCAAACACAAATCAAGTGCCTTTGATTCCTTCATCGGGGCTTGTAAAATCCATGGTGAAGTAGAATATGGGAAGTGGGCTGCAGAAATGCTTGTCGAATTGGAGTCATACAAGCCTGTTACTTATTCTCTTATTTCTAACCTGTATGCCTCTGAAGGATGCTGGTCTGATGTAGCAAGAATACGCAAGTACATGACAAGAGGCAATCAAAAACTCCCAGGTTATACCTGGTTGCAACTCAGGAATACCATGCCTACCCTTGCTTCAACTGATCCATGCCATCCTCAAGCGTTGGGTATATGTAGTGTATAAGGAACATTGCTTTGATTGGTGGATACATGTGTTGTTTGGAGTTGCATTACAGGCATGACGGTTTTCTGGATGAAGGTTCGAATTTAAATTTACTGGCTTATTCGTTTGCTCGATATGACTAAGAGTTTCTAGTTGTGATTAGTTGGTCTTACAATTTGCCTCTAATATTTAGATGGTCGCTTTTAGTTCAATCTGTTTTCCTGTGGTTTCTACTTCTTAACAATAATCTTTTGGTATTTCATATCTTATGTTCTATGTAGGTATTCCACGAGCTCGTAAAGATGACCATATTGGCAGTGTGCAGTGACTCGGTAACAAATGTCTGATTGTGATTGGACTTGTTGGGAATTTAACGAGTCCTGATGCATGGCGGTGAATTCCATGCCATTATCATTTTTCAAATTGAAACCAATAGGAATCTAGCCTCTGACTGGATTTATCAAGAGACAAGTAACTGGCTAGTTTAAAAAAAGAAGACTAACATAGAGATACAGAGGTATGCTTTGAACTTACTTCTGATGAACTAATTATCGTATCTTATCAAGCCTGGATTTTCCTATGACTAACTTGGTCAAGCTTTTCCTGACTATTAGAAATTGAAGCTATGAGGGCTATCTGATACGCCCGTAGTGAGCCAAGGAACTGATATTAACAACATTATGCTCATAGTTTGTTTAATTATGGTATTTCAGGACATTTACACCAATTTAAGCTGTAGTGTGACACCAGGATTGATGATACCTTTTAAAATTAGGCGATGAAGAAGGGATTTGTTTAAAACTCTAGTTACCTTCAACAAATCGGAATGCTCGTTGGTTCCCCTCTCGAACTGTGGTGTTACTAAGCAAAAGGTAAGTATTCTACATTCTTGATAATACCCTTTATCTGTTGAATCTATGCAATTGTTATGAAAGTGATTAGTTTCAAATCTAAGTTGCTTGTAGAAAACTACGATGTGTTTGTTAGAAAAGCTTCGTGATTTTGTTAGAAATATATGGACTAATATAACCACAACATTAATTCCATATTTTCGACCATTAATCGAATTGCCTAATGTATGTTTAATAACTATAATGGGATAGTTAATAATTTACTAATTGCATTTGAGGCGCATGATATTACCTTAATAATTATATATTGACCCATTAAACCATAGTTCATCACATCTTTGAAATGACACAATTATCCTTTTCTATCCCTTAGGATAGAACACAAAGATACGAATTCCGTACCGTACCGGCCGGAAACCGGTACCGGTACGAGTTTAATTCGTACCGGTATTAAATTTTGTTCGGTACCGTAGGTACCGTAAAATACCGGTCCATTCCGGTAAATCTTATAAAGCCAAGGGACCATTTTGCAAAAAAAAACCCTAAAACTAAAAATCGAAC
>JANSVB020000195.1:4706566-4737458 GCA_025504935.2 Erythroxylum haughtii
ATTATTATTATTATTATTATTATTATTATTATTATTATTATTATTATTATTATTATTATTATTATTAATTATTTTTATTTTTATTATTAAATTCCTTATTATTATTAACTTTATTATTCTTATTATTATTATTATTTATTATTATTAATTTTCTACTTATTATTATTATTATTATTATTATTATTATTATTATTATTATTATTATTATTTTCTACTAATTGTTAAAAAACACGATGGATAAAAAAGGCTTCAACAAATAATTCTATTCTTGGAATAGCTAAAGACACCTTTTGATGATCTTTAGTTATTCCTAAAAATTGAGGAATACCTAATCTTAAGATTAGCTATTATGAGATTTTTGTCTAAACAAACAAAGGATTATTTAAATTTTAAGAATATACCAGGAATAGAATTCTTATTCCTGTTAACCAAACATGCCCTTAATTTTTTATATGGATTTGATTAAATTTTTTTAAGGATTCTTATCTTAATAATTCATAAATTGAATGAGCTTTCACGTCTACAAATGAACCTACACAAAAGATGCTTCAATGTCTCTTTGTTCAACTCATAGTTCTAAACATTTGGCAAGTACTGTAGGTATCAACTTAGCGATTCCCTTATTTAAATTACCTTAGGCTTCTAATAAAAACCAAAAGGAATGGGAGCACAACTTCCTTTTGGTTTCACAATTTTTGCAACTAGGGTCCTCTTTATAAGATCCTACTTTTAATTCTCTTAGACATATTCTCCTGGAGAAACCTTTAGTTAGAGAAGTAATATAAGGAGGCTTTTCGACATGTAATCTAAGAGGATATTCTAACTTAATAGAGAACACTTTGAATGTGATCCCATTCTTGACAAAGAAGATATTGTGGTTTGGAATGTACATAATTTAGGTCTTTTCACTAACAAAACTTACATGAATACTTAGAGGAACTTAATATGGAATGGAACTTAAAAATGATGATAGAATTAGAGGTATACTAGTAGGATGTTTATTCTTCCTCTAAAATAGTGAACCTGAGTTTGTTAAGAACCTAGTCTTTGAATGCAATTTCTCTAATGCCTTATGGAAGCAATACTTGGCCTTATATGGTAGAAAATATAATGAGGATGATTAGGAGAAAATCCTTGATTAGGCAAGTATTGTTAGGTACAATTCTAAAAAGGATCATAAGCTCTTCAAAATCATGACTGGATGATATGCTTGTTCGATATAACAAAAGAGAAAGTTTAGTATTTTTAGGAAAATTCAGCTTGACAGACACAACCTGAAGCTTAGCACAAGGAATTTGATTATAGGTATATTCATGGCCAAGGGAATTCGCAACCATTTCAGTGTATATATGATCTTAACATTGAACAAGTCCAACTTTTTTAATTATTCAAATACATAATGTTCAAAGATCTTTTCTTTAGGTTATAATTGGTACAATTGATTTATAATCCTTTCTTATCAAGGTTTTACGCCTTGACTTGCTATTTCCTTTCTTTATGGGATAGTTTAATGCCCCTTTTAAATTAAATTTTAACTTTTAAGAAAAAAAAAGTCTAAATAGTAATTATATTTAAATGATTTGTCAAATTGTAGTCTTTAACATCGAAGTTAATATAAGTATGGTGATTTCTCATTTATAATATGTATATTAGAATTATTTTTAAATATATATGGAATTGTAATTGGCTACAATTATGTGTGCAACAAAGATGGATGTCTTATCCATTATGCATCAAAGATTACCTTTATTCTTTTAATTTACTGATACTATATAAAGTTTAAAGGTCTTTAAGATATGGTATGGTGATTTATCAATAAGACTTTTTATAAATAAATTATAATAGATGAGTTCTTAATATGGAATTTAAGGAACAAATGTAATATGATTTATGTTATATGCAAGGTTGAAGTATGTTTATGACATATTGTAGCGTATAGTGTAAAAGGGATAATGCCTTTTATGCTACAAAATTTAAGGAGTATTTGTATCATATATAAGAGGTTCTAACATCCAAGTTTTATTTTATATTAGATTTTTTGAAAATGAGACTGAAAACAACAACTCATAATATCATAGACATATTTGAAACGCATTATGGAATGCCTTTAACCTATAAGCAAGCTTGAATTTACATACAATTAAGTAATAAAGTTTATTAGTGGAAGTTTGAGGATTTTTATAAATTAATTCATTAAATGTGCACTCAAATCTTCTGAGTGATCAAAGTTCTAAGTGTAAACAAGTATTAAAGATTGCCATACTGAACAACTATTTATAGGGTATGATCATTATGTAAGTGATTTTAGGAATGGTTATCAGTCCATTCTTTATATAGTAGGTTGCTTTCCAGCTGGTACTTATCTTGGTACTATCTAACTATCAAAGCATTTCAGTGCTAACAATAAGATGTTTTTCATTGCTTATTCTAATGTAAGTTCAAAGATTCTTAAAGATTAATTATGATTTCATATACATTTTAAGGATTTAGTGGAGTTATTGAGGTGACTATAATTTTAAACAATCATGAGAATGTTTTTTAAAATTTTGAAAAGATATTTATAAAGAGTTCTATTCATATTGTTATAGGATTGCATCAGTATGAATTATAAGTATTCTTATAGGGTGCACTCTAAGACAAATTTTGCATGCTTGGTTACTCCCACATATAATTTGGTGCCCTACATTTATGATTGTATTGGTTACTCCTATAAATGTCGCAACATAGCATGGATATTAGTTGAGCTTCTAAAAACATATCACCGTAGCTCCCTTTCCAGAATCATGATGTTGTCATAGGAGATGGCATATCATAACTCCCATAAGAATATTGTCCACTCCATCCTTCCATTGTGGGTTGTGGCTATAATAATGAATCACAAATCCTAATAATAAGCCACAACTCAAATCCTAGAACAGGGTCCGTGGCATATCAACGAACAGTCGATGTTCCTTCAACGTTAAATACTAGGCATCGATTTCAATTCAGGTAATTTTGAATCAATTCCATTATAGATTCATTTTCATCATATTCCTCTTAAGTTCTAGACTATTAAAGGATTGAGCTTCCTAGCAAGCTCAATCAGTAAACCCCTAATTATGGATGCACAAACAACTAGCATGGAAAAATTTTATTTTGCAAAAATATATGATGAAATGAGAAGAGAAACTATACTCCCAGAACAACTGCCAATTATGAAGGTAGGGGAGGATGGTGAGCTTTAAAAATATACAGTGGCTCTTTCCTACCCATGGAAACCAAATGTTCTAAACAAGAGTTGGAAACTGAATGGGAATGTATTTAAAACTAGTAGCCACAATGAACTTATAGGGACCATTGATTCTGTGACTTATATAGGAAAACAATCAGTAGATATAATTGACTAGATGGAAAACCAACCCTCTTTTGGTAAGGAATTAATGATTGACAATTTGGAATCGAAGTGTGGTATAAAATGATGATTGAAAATTTGGAATCGAAGTAGGGTCTAACATCTACCAATTTACCTAAGGGGAATAACTTTACTGAGAATGTTGCAGCATCAGTTGTTCTAGTTGTGTAGGAACCTTCTAAACATCATGAGGAATTGCAAGGGGTCAATCTAGTTAGGAATTCTATTACTGAATTTGTTGATGAATTAGTTAATGTATCAGTTGAGACTAAATTTTTAAGCAAGTCCAATGACAGCTCTAATTTACAGAGGGATGTATCTATTGAAAACAAAGTAACATCTTATGTTCACTTGGGGTTTGATCCACTAGAGGGAGAAACTAACTCAACAGCTATTCGAGATAAGAGAGAACCTTTGATTAGTGATACAAATTCCACAACTACAAAGCAAAGGGTCAATTTGGGAATGATAAGCATGGAATATGGTTTAACTGAATAGGAAACTCAACAGATAAACACTTTGATGCAGAGGTTGATTCCAAAAAAGATTGTAAATGATTTTGTACCAAATTCCCTGATCCTCTCACAAAAAACCCAATCCAGGAGAGCATGAGGACATTCAATAAATAGAAGAAGGTTCAAACTACTGATCAAAGGGACTGCTTTGAAAAAAATATCAGTCCACACAAATGTAGTTCCTCTTGAAACTCAAAGTACACAACAGGTTAAGGGAGAGATAGTTAATTAACAGAAACAAGCCAAGACTAGAAAGTAAAAGCACAACAGAATGATACTCACTTACCAAAAGCTTTCAGCCTGAATTGTTAAGAAAAACTCTCAGCCACCTTGATTCGTCAAAAAAGATCACAGAACAAAATAATAACGTGTCTTTGAATTAATAGAGATGAAGGCTATAGAAGAATACAGCAATGCCAAATAGTGTATATATAACCTAACTATCAAAATCAGAGACTGAATTGAAATAGAGTTCTACCTATTTTAGAAAACTAACTAAACAATACTACTGATCTTTATCCTTATCTCATAACAGAAACTTGAATAACACGAACTCTATACAAATCGGAGCTCTGGCGTAGCAATAATTCTCTCCAGGGCATCAAATCTCTCGTCTTTAATAATTTCTTTAAGGTCACGCCTAAATCGCAAGAACGGCCGCCTCATTCATTAGGTTCTGCAAACCAAAACGCAAAACTTGAGCTAACAGAAGTTCAAAGCTATAAGCCTATAACTAATCTACAATCCGTAATTTGATACCTTTAATAGGAAGAATCCAAGAAGCACCTAAAGTGTCTTCACTCTACCAGCAACATCGGGCTTATCCAGTATCCAGCCCCTCTTCGCCTACCGCATCGATCTAATCGATGAACACCATGCACGAAAGATGAAAGATGACGGCCAGATCTGGTGAAGATGGAAGAAATAGAGCCGATTTTGGAGGCATCTGAGAAGAGAGATGGCGGCATCTGAGCAGAGAGAAGAGATAAAAGAAAAGAGAGAAGAGAAAATGTGCGATGGAGGCGTTCTGTAAGAGACGAGTGAAAGGATAAGGTTTAGGTTTATCCGGTTATCAAATAACCGGTTTTTCACAAAACCGGCCGATTTTCTGATAAACCGGCCGGTTTTTATATTCAAAGGGTATTACCTAAAACCGAACCGGACACACGACCGGTTTGTACAAATTCCGGTCGGACCGCCCGGTCCGGTCCGGTTTTCTTAACCTTGAGTAATTTACAAGCATTCCTTGCCTGCCAGCTCTGATCCTCAAACTATAACTTGGACACTCTCAAATCCTGGACAAGGGTCGCCTGGGGTAAGAGGAGTTGTGCTCTTGTTCTTGTGAGAGTGTTTTGATTCAAGAAGTAATATGATTGAGTTCTTCAATTTTGAAGAGAAATGTTCAAGAGCGGAAGCATATATAAATATTATTTGAATCGAATTCACTTAATTTATTTAAAATATAAGATTTGACAAATTAATGTATGCACTCTATTTATACTAAAAAAGTAATAGTTGTTATTCTATAAATAATTAATGTATACAAAAAAAATATTATTTATTTCAAGATAGATAATATCTTATTAATACCTTTATTCTTTTGTTGCTGAGTTACATTTGTATTTCAAGACTTAAAACTGTTTTTGTGTTAAATTCTCTTTATTAATATAGACGAAATCTAGCTGCTCTGCCTTCTTGTTTTAACTTTATTTCCTATAAGGAGAGATTTTATAACTTGTTATTCGTGAATGAATAAATAAATTATTAAATAAAAGAGTAGGAATTGTAATTGGAGTTTGGTTTGGTTCGGTTTGAATTTAACTAAGTTTTGAATTGGATTCCATTTTTGAAAATCTACTTAAGTTTTAGGTCTGACTTGATTATAGTTTAAAGTTAAAAGATTTCGCTTAAATTAATCGAATTTTGGGATGAGTTTAAAATTTTTAAAATATTCAAATTTTGAATCAAGTTTAGATTTTGAATATATGATTTGACTATATATGTAAAAAAATGTCAATTAGTCTCCTTTGTTTTATTCTATGCATTTTGTAGTTACATTTTAATGAGATAATTAATTTTAAAGTATTCAACTTTGTCATATTTTTTTAATTCAATACTTAAGTTTTAAGATTTTTCAACTGAGTAACTAATTTTTTAAAACCTTATCAATTTAATTTTAAATGTTAGTTTTTGTTGACATGACTAATAAATAGATATTTATCTAATATTTAGTGGATATGTTACATTATCAAAAACTATAATTTTGACTTAATTTATAAAAGTTCAGTCATTAAATTAAAAATCTTAAAAATTTAGACACTTTTAAGTAACTTTTTATCAATATCTTATTTTGAAATTGACAAACTTATTCTTTTGTGATTAGAAGGTCACAGATTCGAATCATGGAAACAATCTTTTTGTAAAAGTATAAAAGAAAAAATGCGTATATTGATAATTTTACTTTGATCCTCACAAAACGGAGAATTGGGTACTGAAATAAATTAATTTTTTTTACCTTTTTTTAAAATTTAAAACTTAGCCTATCAACCATTTCATTTTACCATATTTCGTGCTAATCAAATTAGTCAACATTATTTATATATTTCGATGCAACAACAAAATAATATTTATAAGATTAAAGAAAATGATATAGTTAAAGGACGGCAAGTAGACTTAGGCTTTTGCCCGAGTCGGGTTGACTTAGCCTAGGTTAATTTTTCTTTGAAAAACGTCTAGTTTAATTTGAAGTTTAACTTTTATAAATAAAACGATATTACTTTTATTCAAAACATCATCGATCGTTTTGTATTTTTAATTTATAAAAAATTCAGGCTAAATAAAATCGAACTCAAAGTAAGGTTGTTTTGGCTCAAGCCGTTGATATAATGCTTTATTTTTTTAGTCAAACTTGGGTTATTTAAACTCTAATGATACTAACTCTAGCTAAATAGTTTGAACTCAAACGAGTCTAAGATTGAATTCAAGTTCTAGCTTAACCCAACCTGACATAATTTAATTTATTATTAGTAGTAGGTGACGAAGATTGGCTTTTTACCCTAACATCATGTTATTTTAGTTTCATTGACTTGGCACGAGACAACTTTCCAACCCTAATGGTCGAATATCGAAACTAGGAAATAAGATTTATTTTTTATTGTTATAATTTAATCTCATAATTATTGTAAAACGATACCGTTCTAATTTATAAGTATAAAAAAATTTAATATTAATTTAATTAATTACATTTCCGGCATAATTCAAACTTAAATTTGTTCGGATTTCGTGCTGGGTCCGACCCGTCTAACTGTCAGTCTCAGCGGTCAATTCTGTCGCGTAACGGCCATACGCTGACGGCGCACGTTAGCATTGCGGATCGTTGAAAAAATCAAAGTCTTCCGTTTATATAATGACCCGCGCCCCATTTTGACGTCAAACCTTCTCTTTCTCTCTAGAAGTAATGAAAAGCCCGAAGTCAGCGCCTCCTGCACCCAACCGCCAACCACCCTCCTCGCCGACCTCCTCCGTCGTCAAGATGCGGGACCTCGTGCTAGCAGCCGCGAGATTGGTCGCTGGACTCTTTGTTGGGTGCTTCACGCGTCATGAGACCGACAACTCCAAGAGTTACGATCACTCTGTAGAGCTTAAACCTTACTCTGGTATAATACTCCACTTCCTTGGATTGTCAGTACTTACTGTTCTATTGAGCTTTCGAAAAGAAAATGGCGACTACGACGGTTGTAGGCACGTGTTTAACTTCTTGTTCGATTTTGAGAATGTTGGTAGTTGGTTGATGATAGTATTTCTTACATGCGAGCATGTTTACGTCTGTGCTTAGCTTTTGGAATTTTTTAATACCCGTTTGAAACATCTGATCAATTTCTAATATTTGTAGACATTGCCAGGGCTTTATGAACAAATTAGTTGATGAATTTACAAGTCTTAGACTAATGACATGGTGTACTTTTGTTTCTATTAGTTGCCGGTAACCAGGGACGAGGAGGAGAGACAGGTACTATGAAGTTCACCATGGATGAAATCTACAAGGCCACTAAGAATTTCTCTGCTTCCTGCATAATTGGACAAGGTGGGTTTGGTACAGTCTACAAGGGCACACTCAAAGATGGTACTCTTATTGCAGTCAAACGTGCGAATAAAAAGGTTTGTAAAAGGTTAATTCGTTATTTGTTTTGCTGTTCTTTGCTTGTCCAACAAAAGGTGTGTTAATAAGGTTTCAGTCTTCACCAATGTTTTGGTCACATCTTCTTCGCAGAGCTTGTGTGATGATCATTCAAGTGGGGAGTTTCAGAGCGAGATACAAACACTAGCGCAAGTAGAGCATTTGAATCTGGTAAAGTTTTATGGCTATTTGGAGCATGGAGATGAAAGAGTTGTTGTTATTGAGTATGTACCAAATGGAACTCTTAGGGATCACTTGGACGGTAAGTTTCACTTTTACTTATAATGATGTCCCCATCTAATCTCACTCTCTTGTCTTCGGCTGAACTTTACAATGTTGTATATTGATTGAGTTAAGAAGCAAGTTAATGGCAGGTAGAAGAGGCAGCATTCTTGGCTTTGCTCAGCGCCTGGATATTGCAATAGATGTGGCTCATGCGATCACTTATCTTCACATGTATACAGGTTCCTTCAGTTTGGAGCTAAAGCTATATTCTTGGCCTTTCAGAAGCTGTTGTGAGAATCTAATGTAATCATAACTTGTTGCAGATCATCCAATCATTCACAGGGACATAAAGTCCTCAAACATTCTTATTGCAGAGAACTTTCGAGCCAAGGTAACTGACTTTGGTTTTGCAAGGCCTGGAGCTGATTATGATTCAGGTGATACTCATGTGTCTACCCAAGTTAAAGGAACTGCAGGCTACGTGGACATAGAATACGTTAGAACCAATCAACTTACAGAGAAGAGCGATGTTTATTCATTTGGTGTCTTACTGGTTGAGCTAGTAACAGGGAGACGCGCTATAGAACCAAAACGGGAATTCAAAGAGCGAATAACTCCCAAATGGGTACAATTTTCTTCTCTTCTTTGTTCACGAATTATACGTTCTTGTCCATAATGTGATTCCTAAACTCTTTCTGAATTCAGTCGAGTATCTTGCAACTGAATGTTAACAAATAACAGAAACATTTTAGAAATGAAAAGGTTATATATTTTAGTCCTGATAGATGCAAGTTCCAGGCAGTTAGCAAGTTTATTGCTGGACAGACAACTTCAATATTGGACCCGAAGCTCGAACCAAGTGCAGCAAACACCTTGGCCTTGGAGAAGATTATGGAAGTGGTAGTAAAATGTATGGGTCCTAGCAGACGGATGCGACCAAGAATGAAGGTTTGTGCAGAGATTCTCTGGGGAATTCGTAAAGAGTACAAAGAACTACTGGTTTAGATTTTTGAAGAGTGCTTCAGTGGAGAAGAATAAGCAATTTTGTAGAATTACTAAAACATTAAAGTTCATCTAGCATCTCTGTTTCCTTTTCCCTTGTAACATCTCGAACACTTCTCCTTACTGTGTGTGTAGATAATATGTACAAATCATATTAGTAAAATACTCAAATTTAATACACTTGTATAAGATATTTAGTTAGTGTAAGGACTATCTAAATCTTCCAGGTACACTTGCAGAAGGTTTATATAAAAGAAAATAAACAAAAATTCCAAATGGTTAAAGGTGAGCAAACTTTATGCTCAAAAGAATTTGCAGCTTGCAGCATTTTTGTAGCTGCAGCTCATATCTCCCTGTGGTAAATGGTGTTTGCGGAGACTTGACACAATCTAAGACACGACGTATCCATGAAAAGAGACAAAGCCTACTCAATTCATTGTTCATACCATCATTATGTCTTGCTGCAGGATCTCAGAGCTTATTCTGGAAAATTTCTCCATCTCGCAGTCTCCTATTCTGTTCTTGAAAATGAATTCTGCTGCGTCAGCTGATATTGTCCATCTAAATGTCTTTCACTATCAGTATCTTCAGTCTCCACTTTTGAACAGAGGAAAAAAAGAAAAGGAAGATGAGTATATGGACACATGCCATAAACTGGAAACCATTATTACAAAAACTTTGTCAGATAGAGAAACATAGAGCATAAAGGAGGAAATAAGTAAGTTCACAGGACCTGTGCCAAATCCAGTAGCTTTCACTGGTCTCTAGATTCCTGCTTCTTGCTGCCATGGCCAATGCAATAAATCCCAGAAGTACAAAACCCCATCTGAATCTTCTCAATATTTTCTTGACTAAATTGTTCGTCCAACTTTTCACAGTATCCCATCTGCAATAGGAAATGGACTTTGTTACCTTTCAGAACAGACTATGCAATGAACTACTGATTCAGTATATCTATGCCTCTGCAATTTTGCAGCATCTAAATGTCGTACGTTTCTGCAGCAGGCATGCTCACTTGTTAGGAATACTTATCCTAATTCCACTGAAGCCCGAAACGAACTAGAGTTGGTGGAGAATTCTATCAGTAATCCAACAAGAAGACCAAGTGCCCAAATTGCTATAACAAGAATAATATTAAGAGACCTGCAGCCATTGTCATGGTTAAACTCAAAGTCCCTTCTGAATGAACGAAATTCATGTAACATGTTCAAGTTGGAACTTCCTAGTTGTGGTTATGGCAATAAGTGCCGTTAAGGATCGCAACACCTGTGTGAATAGTCCTTTTAGATGCTTCATTGATAGTAGCCAAGTACACAAAAGTGCTCACTACAGCCATGAGAGAGAACCAAAAATCCGTGAACTGAAACAGTTTGTCAACAAATCAGATCGTTTCAAAACCAGTAAAGGAATAAAAGGAACAAGATATAAGAATCAATCGATACAGCAAGACTATGCTAGAAAAATGCATAAGTTCTCATATTAAAAAATATCTGACATATAAAATCATTAAGATCAGAATCATACTTGCAAAACACCAAATGATAATGCACACCATGTGCCTACATCGCATGCATGATACAATCCACTTGAAATGCCACTAGATGTGAAAAGCACCCATTCTGCATATGCCTGCACAGAACCAAAATACCTTAGAGAATGGTTACCAACTGATAGCTTTGAATGTTTACGGATAAAACAAATATAACTCGATCAAAATCTTCCTGTGATCAAAAGTTGGCATAAACTGAGGAATCTTTTGTGTTACTGAAACAAAAATTACCCTTACACTTGGTTATCTGCTAAAATTGTTCTATTATGGAACTAAAGGACTATGAAAGGCAAGCACCTTCAGCTCAGGTATCATCATCTTTAATTGCTGCAGTTAAGTATTCTGAAGAATTAGCAACTAAGCAAAGAATAGAATCAAGACATTCACCTTTTTCCGGAGAGACCTATAAGCTGGAAGGATAGCTGCAGCATTTGATGCAATGAGTGCAATTGATTGCCACATGTGCTCTACATCAAATTGCAGCTTTTTAATTAATCAAAGATCTCCTCTTTCAACTTTCAACTTCCAATTTTATTTGCAGACCTGTGTTTCATATACTCAAGTACGATGATTCTAACAGGAAGCAAAATAAGTACATGAATCCTCTGGTTTGCCACCATACAAGGTGTGGTTTGACATGGGTTCCAGATGAAAATTGGCAGCATCCAAGGATACTTTCTCAGTGACTGGAAGATAATAGGATTCAAAGGGTGAGTTGCCCCTCCAAAGATTTGTCTGCAGATAACCAATAACGATTCACATCCGTAATATTTATGTGTGGAAGAAATGGAGTATGGGAAATAAGCTGTTTAAAAGCTTAGTCTTTGGTATGATGAGCATATCTATCAGAATCACAGAAAATAAGCCAAAGATAGTCAAGATTTGAATCTTTAAAGCCAAATGAGAACTCATGTCGTCTGACAATGTTACCTGGAGCATGTATCTTAAAGAGGTACAATTCAGTCCAGCTTGTCCAACTGGAGAATCGAGCTTTTGCCACTTAATAAAATAGCAAACTCTAGTTTCAGCATTTTGAGTTCCCCGGGTTTCTTTTGAGAGATTTGTTGGTAAAACAGAAATAAACCAGCAACCAAGCTTTGGAGAGTGAAGAACCAAAGGAGCTTTGTAGAGGTCGCCGGAATAATCATGGAGTGCCCTCGAAGGCATAGCTCTGTGCCACACAAAATACATCAAACTATAGTTGCTAGCATCAAAACTGCTATTTGAGGGTGGTGGACTGAAACTAACATTTGTTGCAGCAATTGTTAATTGTTCTACAGTGTCAACCACTTCCATTGAATAGACACTTGGTTCATTTTCTTCATGGCAGAATGCCTCAGAAGTTTGCAAGAAACCGGAGTTTCAGTTATTTGGAGATTAGCATTGGATGTGTTATCTACAAGATTGTTGCTATCAGATTGAGAACATGAAAGTGGGTATATTGTCAGGTTGCAATACTGGCCCCAAAAAGTGGAGGTTGTAAATCCTTCAACGTCGATGTTAGCACTAAATGAGTATGCTGGACTGCGGACAATATGCAGTTTCACACTAATTACTACCATTGAAGAACTGTCATGTTCATGAGCAACATCTAAGAAAAACTGCTTACTGAAGAGAGGAAAGAAAGCAAGGGTAGATTATCAAGTATTTGCTCATGTATCAAAAACCATGACTATTAGTTTTCCATATGTCAGTCTCAACCAAGGATTTCAGAAATTCCCAAAATCTGCCGAAATTCTAAGCATAATTATATCCACCTTTACCGTAATTGGAAACAAAAAGATGGTCTTCATTCTCATCAAAAACATCAGTCAAACATCAACTTTAGCCTGCAAATCATCCGTTATTGCACACCTTCGATTTAACGTTCTTCAATTCAGGAATCGTTTCTACTTAAAAGCAACAGTTGTGTGTCTACATCACTAAAAAAGGTCTAAATTCTTACTCAATTAGCTAAATAGAAAAGATGGAACATGACAGTGACACTCAATTAGAAGTCTGAAATAAACATACCATCTTTGATTGCTTCCTCGTTGGTCCAATGCCATTGAAAAGACCCAGATACCAAACTCCTGGAGGTATCTGAACAAGAACCCGGTTAATTTCAATTCTGCTAATTCTTGCTGGAACATTGATGCCAAACCTGTTCATTTGTTAAATTCAAGGTGATATTTCTCTTCATTGGATAACACTGAACATTCTCAGGATCTTGAATTTCCCGAACCGATCCGTTCAAAAAGGGATCGAATGGTGCAAAAACAGGGATGCTATAAATAAAACCATTTTGCAGAACATAACTGAACAACATTCTCGTTTGGCACACACAAAAAACAGCACCTTTAAGCCAAAAGAAAGAAATTGCACGCAAAGAACAAGTTTTGGAGTTCCAGGCTCTATAATATCAGGTTAACCAATACGCAATAAAGATTCAATTCTCTTATTTATGTGAAGTATTATCACCAAATATACTCTCATATCAATTCTCTTCCTGTCTGTTGTACCTAACTGTATAAGATAACTGTTTAAGACTTCTGGTATAGGAGGGTTGCCATATCTGAAGCAGATAACTCGTAGCTGGCTTTTGGGAATGATATGCTCTTCCAATCCTGTCAAAATCTGAGCATCACCTTCCATAAAAGCAAGGCAGATCAATAACTGAACTAATGATTCAATTGGATAGACATAATTCATCATCGAAGCGGATTCTCAATCTTCAATTCAACATAATCAAAGGTCCTATAACAAAAAAACAAAACAAGAACTCAGAGATTATGCAGTGTACACCTAACATAAACATTGTCAAACTAATACTCACAAGTTCCAGATCCGACTCTATTGCTACATTCACCCAAGAGAACCACAGATGTAAATCAATTGAAAAACACACAGAAAAGGGTCCGTGAAAAACGATGGTAAAGGGCCATACCACCGTTAATACAGCAAGAAACTATCGAGTGATTATCGAAATTTAGAACCGGAAATCTCAGGCTTTACTCAAAAGATTGAATCAATGAGATGGGAGAGAGAACGTCCATTTCATTGACTTTTACACACACCTCTAATGTAACTCAAATCAAAAGGCCCGACCTCCGTCTGGGGATAACTAAAGCTCGAAACAGTGAAAGTGTTCGACTGTATCAGTTCACAAGCTGAATAGGACTGAACAAGCAGACACACAAAGAGCACTACACGACTCGCAATCCTATAACAATAGGTCCCGAGAATCGCATTCCGGGCCATGTGCTTTGAGGTGATCATATTATCCAAACTGGTACAAAAAAAGTTGTCGATTAAGAGAGACTAAAAGGGTTTACATAAGTAATCAGTTCTTTCTTTTCGTGTTAAATAAGGATCACAATCACAAAAGGTCATTAATTATGGTATAAAAAGCTATGATTCTGTTTCTGTGACCACCCTTTGACTTGTGTTAACATCCAATCAGGTCATTTGGATTGCGTTCCCACTTACACAAGAAATAAATGCATCTCAGAACTGTTGATGTATGTCCAAAAATCCAAATGACGTTGTGTCTTAAACCCCAAGTTTTAGGAAGGGGTAATGATAAACGTACGAACACCAACCACTTCTTGGTCATTGGATTAACAGGTAGCAGGAAACATCTGATTCTGATGATCGAAAGTGCTCTGTTTACATCGAAAACAGGGCTTTGTAGGACAAATGTTTGTTAGGAAAACAAAGTGAGGGAATTTGACAATTGAAAATTGGGACTTTCCCCTTAAAAATACATAAAATAGAATAAAGTTGGAACCAGAAACAAGAAAAATATTGATGGGCACTTGTGTTTCTTCCAAGTGTCTGAATCGTCACTAAGGACAAAAGCTGGACGCAACAAACGGAGGAATATAGTTAAAGTTACCTCTCTCATCCGTACGATGACCAGAAAATCTACCTCTAAACACGTGGAAGCAAATCAAAACTGTGAACAAGAAAGCTGAGTGTGGAGGCAGAAGCACCAGATACCAAGTCCCCTAGCTCTCCTTGGAAAGGCAAGGCAAGGCACGCATGTCTCTGTCTAGAAGAAGCCGTCCTGTGTCATGCTCTGTATCTATGAACTATAACAAAACAAACCAGAAAACCTGTTAAAACGCTAGAGAACGAGTTACATCTTCAGGGTTCTGTTTGGTTTGTTCAGAGAAAGGGAAGAGAGATGACGGTGATCGATTTGATAACGAGAGCGGACGCCATTTGCAAAAAGTACGATAAGTACGACGTCGATAAGCAGAAGGAACTCAACGTCTCCGGCGACGATGCTTTTGCCCGCCTCTACTCCACCTTCGAAGCCAACCTTGAGACGGCCGTTCAGGTAACTTGCTCTCTTTCTCTTGAAACTATTTTTTCAAAAGGGTTTCAATCACTCGAATGTTTAGCTTTCTATAAAATGGAATCTTTTGCTGTCTTTATTCTTCAGAAATCGGAATCGGCAGCGAAAGAGACAAAAAGGGCTACCGTGGTTGCTTTGAACGCAGAGATTCGAAGAATAAAGGGCCGATTACTGGAGGAACTCCCGAAACTGCAGAGACTAGCTCTTAAGAAGGTCTGTTTTCTTCCTCTTTCTTTCTTTCTTTCTTTCTTCTTGATCTTAAAGGTATCTTCTTTTTCATGATCAGGTCAAAGGGTTATCTAAAGAAGAGCTCGGGGCTCGAACTGAACTAGTATATGCTTTAAAAGACAGGATTGAAGCAGTACCTGATGGCAGTACAAGTGCAGCTTCACAACCTGGTGCTTCTGGTTCAGGGCCTTCTGCGTCCTCATATACAGGAATCAAATTTGACTCTAATTATGGTAAATCGATTATTCTGCTCCATTTTGACTTTTTATCGTCGATTCTTTGCCTGGTTTTATGTGGATATTGTTCTGATTATCAGTATTTTTTCCAATTGTTCTGTCCAACTTCTGACAGAAAGCAGTTTCGATAACGACTACTTTAAACAAACTGATGAGACAGATCAGTTTAGGCAGGAATACGAAATGCGTAGAATCAAACAGGCAAGTAGTAGTATGTTCTTGAAATTACAGCGAAATAGTAGATTGTGCTCTGAATATTTCAATAACGATCAACCAATCATGGAAAAGTTTAATAAGATCTCCTAATCTTGAAGGATCAGATTAGTTCAGATAAATCCTGATTCAGAACACACTGACATGGGACAATAACACGATGTCCTTGAGACAGTAACAAAATTTCTTGTTGCAAGTACTAATTTGAAACTTGTTTCTCTGTTCTTTTGTAAGTTTATAGTTAATGTTGTCCTTTTCACAAGCAGCAGAATTCGTTCGTTTAAATCTAACGGAAGTGACAACGTTGGACATGTGTATGCTTCTTATGTAGGATGAAGGTTTAGATACTATAGCAGAAGGATTGGACACTCTGAAAAACATGGCTCACGACATGAATGAGGTCTGAAAGACATGTTTCTCCATCTTCTTCTTCTTCTTCTTCTTCTTCATGATAACATCTAGTGGTCCATTCACTTACAGGAATTAGATAGGCAAGTGCCTCTGATGGATGAAATAGATGACAAGGTAATGATCATATCCTTAGCTTTATTTCCATCACATTACAGCTCTAAATGGACATGAATGGCATCCAATTTATCTTAACTACTTACCCTTTTGGATACTCTGTCATTTGCTTAAGCGATTATGTCCTGTGTTAGGTTGACAGAGCAACTTCGGACCTAAAAAATACTAATGTCAGACTCAAGGATACAGTAAACCAGGTAATTAATTTCCATTTTTCTTGTGAAAACTCTGATTATATAATCTATCTCCATCTCTTCTCGTGTCCTTTACTGTCGTTTGTTTGTGATTGGACTCTGTTTCAGCTGAGGTCCAGTCGAAACTTCTGCATTGATATCACCCTGTTGTGCATAGTTCTTGGCATTGCTGCGTATCTATACAAGTAAGTCTCCACAACTTTGTATTAATTCATAATCTTTTTAATTTGATCTAGTCCTCAAGACTAGCTTGAGATTTCCCATAAAAGGGGTGTTAGCTTAACATGATTTGCTGACCCACTGACTATTTGAATCGAGTTCGACCTTATAGTTTAGTTTGTCGAGTGATTCATATCGATTTGTTTTGCCTCCTCCTATCTTGTAGTGTGTTGAAGTAGAGGAGATGTGTTTTCCAACAATAATACTCAACGAGAGTTCTACTCATGCGATTTAGTAGTACGCAGTTTTACTCCTATCTGTTAGAGCAACTTGGTCTTGAGGTGTTCATCACTTTCATGCAATTTAATAGTACGCAGTTCCTACCTGTTAGAGCAACTTGGTATTGAGGTGTTCATCACTTCCTCAAGACTCCTAGTTATCTGGGATGGGCAAGCTCTCTGTAATTTTTCAATTTCTGTAGCCATTTGTGCTTTAGTGTGACTTGAATGCTGTATTATGTGATTCCTAATGCTGTTGACTTATGTATGAAGAAAGAACTATTAGAATTTAGAGCTTATAATTAATTAATTTTTTATTTCAATGAAGACAAATTGATGATAATGTAAATTACGTGCCACAGAAGTACTTGAAAAAGAAATAAAATAAAAAGATAAATCCAAGAACACCGAGTTACTATCAACGATTCAACACTTTTGTCTTCGGTCAAACTTAATGTTCAAATGTCAAATCTGTACGATGTATCTCCATATCGCTGGCCACTGAAAAGAGATTGACGTGGGGTTTATAAATTTATGGACTCTTTTAGTCCTTAAATTAGTTTTTAGTAACACTACTTTTTCAAGTCTTCATATTACGCCTATGAGTGGTAATGTCAGTATTGCAATGTTTGCCCAGGGGTTAGAAAAGGTATAACATACAACAAGCTTACTAATGCCTGACTGCGAAGCGTGATAGGATGTTACGGTCAAATTGTCTCACATCGGTAATAAGAGTGATATGAAATTTATAGGCTTATATGTTCTCCTACCTTTTAAGCTAATTTTTGGAGTTGGTTATCTTATAAAACTTGTAACAATTTGTATCAGAGCTAACACTACTTCTTCAAGTCCTCGTGTCACACCCACAGATGGTAACGTCGGCGTTGTAATATTCACTCGAAGCTAGAAACGGTCTAGCGCACAACTAGCTCATGGGTACGTGAGTGATAACGCTGGTATAGCAATGCTCACTTGAAGCTAAAAAAGGTCTAGCACACAGCCAACCTGTTAATACCTTAGCTACAAAGCATTGTGGGATGTTACGATCTAATTCTTTTACATCAATAATAAAAGAAACTGACGTAGAGTTTATAAGCTTATAAATTCTGTCACTCTTCAAGCTAACTTTTAGAATTAGTTTTTCCACCTATAACATCACGTTAGAGTGTACTTCTTGTCCTAGTCAATTTCTACGGCTAAAGTTCAATATTCACGAAACAAATGACAAAAAAAAAGATTATAAATTTTCTAATTTAATTATTTAATATTTTTAATAAAAACTTATTTATATAATTAATATTTTATATAATTTCCTTCTCACTTGTTTTTTTCCAAAACATTATACTCAATTGAATCTAAGAAAGAAGCATAACTTTTAGACTAAGGATGAGAATTTTTTGCTCATCTCAATTTGAGTCTAACAAATTTTGAAAAGAGTTAGAATATTGACTTTAAATTCTTAAATTTTAATTGAAATAACATCATTTTTAATTTTTATATTAAAAAATCGATTTAAGTTCGAATCCGATCAACTCTAAATTATGTTATAAATTTCAAACTCAAGCTTAAGAATAAAATCCTCTGTTTTTGTTAAAATGTGTCGTTTTATTTTATCCATATATTTATATAAAATATAAATAGATGTGTTGATGAAATTAAATAAAATCGGTAAAAATTGGTTGAACGAAATAAAAAATATATTACCGACACTTACCTATTAATTACCACTTAATATTACCTTTTACTCGATTTTCTTTTACTTTTGGAAAAAAAGGTATCTTTGATAAAATAATGTTATCAGGTGCCACGTAGATCCACGTAATCCATTACCCTCTTGGAAGTAAAAGTCATAGGATAGGATTGAACATCACAAGACTACCAACCATCTTTTACAAACTATTTGACTTACACAAGCACTTGAGTCCATCGCACGCACACCCTATAATCTCCCACTGTCATGTTACAGAGAAACTCTAAGGTCACACGACAAAAAAACGAATGATACGACGACAAAACCCTAAAATAAAAATAAAAATAAAACCCAAAAGAAAGAGACTGAAAGCCACCAAGGAAGAGGCTTTAGCTTTATTACTACATATTACATGAGGGACCTCAAGGACCTCGCTTTCACTGGTTTTCGCATCCGTTTTTTACTGATATCTCCATTTTCGTTATCTTCAAGCTCCTCTTCCTCTTCCTCTTCATCTTCCTCGTCGTCCACATAATCAAAGCTGTTATTATCTCCAACTGGGGAAGAGCTTGACGATGGAGTCGTATTGTCTGTTGTTCCAGTAATGGCGTCGTCGCTCTTCGTGTCGGTTGTCTTGCTCGCTTCACCTCTATCTCCTCCTCCTCCTCCTCCTCCTCTACGTTTACCCCACAACGGACCAAACCCAGAGTAGTAATAAAACTCGTATGGATTCGAGTTCGACGACGATGACCCTTTCTTCGCTGACTTTGCTCGGGTTCTAAGAGACCCAGTTAGTGCTTTTTCTTGTTTCTTGATGGAGAGTCCTGGAGAAGCTGCTAACGCATTGCTGCGATTGTAGTTCATGGAGTACCGCCCTTTAGGGTAATCCTCCTTGCCGTCGTTTTTATTGCGGCGACGAACTTTCCCACCTGTTTTAGCTAGTTTTACCTCTTCGAACACCCCCTTCTTCAATGGGTTATTGTCATCGTCGATGAACTTGTTATCGATCTTCAGATTTGTCGGTGGTTTCTCTTCTGCGTCCACCATCATCGACGCGACGCTGCGCATCATATGTACCATATTCAACAACTACTAATGCTAACTGACCAACCGGAGATAATTTTTCCAGCAATTGCTTGTGAAATATGGAAGTTCTCCAAAAACCCTAATACGAGATAAAATTCGTAGTGGAGATTAAATTACCTCTCAACACCACCAATAGAATCGCCTAAGCTCCCATTCCCATTAAAGCTATCTTCTCCTTCGAACTGATAGAAATATAGAAAGATGAGGAATACCCATTAACCTAATCGACTATCGGGAACTGAATACCACGATACAGCCAACAAAAATTAGGTTTTTGACGGAAACCTAGTGTCGTATACAACATACGGAAAACCCTAGAAACTAGGCGAGCAAGTGAATCCAGAAATGGAGAGAAAACAGAAGAGGGTTGTGATAAATCTGCTAAAATATGAACGAACTGACCTGAGATAGAGAAAACGGGTAAGCTTCTTGAGAGAAAGGAATCACATCCCATGGAGACTGGTTGAGCTGGCACACGTGTGTCTGAAGAAGCACTTCAGCCCCAGAAGAGGTCATCAACAAAGACAGGTTTGTGTTCTTGCGAATCCTCATACAGATAGTAGAGAGAAACAAAAGCAAAGATCGAAGCTTTCTGCATATATATGTATATCTATAGAGAGACCCAACTGGGAAGTAAGTAGTTGCTGTTCTTGTGATGTATCAACATCTCCGTCTTCTTCCTCTTCTTCTTCTTCACAGAACTCGATAATCAGGGTTTTCTCTCTTAACTTTCTGTTGCTTTCTTTCTCTCTTTCTTTCTCGGCCCTTCATTATATGTTTCGATTCATTTTACGCTTGGACTGTTTTGTCCTTAGGTCATTTCGTTATTTACTGAGGCTGCTTATGAGCGAAAATAAAGCTGCCCGCCGCTATTACACGTCATGACAGCGGGTGGTATCAAGTGTTGCCTTCTCTATTTTAACAATTTCTTGTTTGTGTTCATTGTGGGTAAAGTGTAATTGGTGAGTCTGATGTGGCCAAATTAGCTTCTGAAATTTAACAATGGCGTCGCGGATCGCCGCTTTTCCAGGACAACGTAAACATTGAATTTTTTTTTTTCCCTTTGCAAATTAATTCTTATAAATTTCACAAACTATTTTCATATAAATAAAATGTAGTAATTTATTTAAAAATTATATGTTAATAATATACGTTTATTTATATTAAAATTTTAAGATTAGACTATTACATGTAATAATTTAAAATTAATTTTTAAATATTTAATAGATATAATTTTTACCATGTTTATATTTAGATTTTTATTTTAATTATTATATTTTAAAAATTATTATTTATTTTATAAATATTTTTAATTATTGCATATTTTTATATTTCGTTATTTTTTTATTTATAATATAAAATGGGTTTAAAATCATAAATTTTACAATATTAATATGAATTAAAATTTGATGTTAAAATATTTCAACTTTTATTTTTTAGCAAAAATATTTCAAAGTTATCAAAATCATTAAAATAATTATATACTCGTTCGTATGTTTATTTCATAATTATTCTAGAAAGTTTGATATTTTTAATTTTTAAATAATAAAAATTATATATAATACAAAAAAATACTAATATGATATGAGGAGTCATATCATTTATAGTAACAAGGAACTTGCCGTTAAGATATTTTTATCAAAAATTGAAAGTTGAAATATTTTAAATTTATATTTAAAGTTTGAGTTATTATTGTAAATTTTAGTAAAGTTTCAATTTTTTATAATCAATGTTATCGTATTAAAATTTTAAAATTATTCTTTGAATTAAAATAAAATGGAATATGATAAGTAAAATAATTAATAATTAAATAGTAATTAGAGAATAAGAAATAAATAAAAATCATCATCATACACCCACTCCAAAGTCTCGCAATAAAGCCGGGTCTGAAAAAATCTGATAGTACGCAACCTTATCCTTACATAATAAAAAGGCTGATTTCGATAGACTCACATATAAATGTGACAATAAAAAGAGTAAATAAGTAAAACTATCTTTTTTTGTACTGTTTAATGTTACCATTCCAAGTCATAAACTTTGAAAGCACGTACTTACTCTTTTTTGTTTTGGAGAAAGATGGTAATGGGTCGAATCCCACTCCGCTTTGTTAGGATTTAACCCCAATTTTGAGTGACTGATTTTTTATTTTTTAAAATTAAAAATAGAAAAACAATACTGCTCTTGTAAAATGACATCTGATTCCGCACGTAAAATCTTCTATTCCAATTACAATATTCTAATTATATTTCATTAAATCAAATTTATATATTTATGTGGGGTTTATGTGAATGTGTGAATAAGATTTAATAGAATATGATAAGAATATGATAATTGTTCCTCAACTTTATCGGCCGACTTAATTTTTATTTTTAAATTAAAAAACAACATTATTTTTATAAAATAACATCATTTTTATTAATCCAGTCAATCCTAATCGGGCCAAGTCCGGATCCAAATGTCATCAATAACTGGGTCAATCCCTCTAGCTATTTGCTCTATTTGTCATAGGTTCAGACTTATTATATTTTATATCAAGTTAAAATTTTAAATTGGCTGATCGTCAAAACTTTTTTCACAATTAAATTATTGTTATTTCATATTAATTGTGATTATTATTTATTATTATAATTTTTTGAGACATAGATGATGTAAACTTATAAAGTATACAGTACAATTGTACAATATACCAATGGATTATTTTGTAAATTTTTTTAAAAAATAGGAATTATTTTATAAATTTTAAAAATTAGCTGAAATAGTATTCGGTATTAATCAATATCGATACAATACCGTACCAGAATGCAATCCAATACCAAGTCCGATCCGGAATTCGCAACTTTGCTTGGAACAATTATTATTACTTTGCATCTTATCATTAAGGATAATTATTTAGTAGTTAAGTTTAATAAAGTCTATACAAAGTTATCGGTGAAAATAGCTCTTTGTCATATTTTTGCGTATATTAACTTTCGGAAAAAAATAACATTGGCTGTCTGCAGGGAATTTTATCAAAGTTGCAATTAGCGGAGAACATGAAACATATGCTTCATTGTTGAACTGAACATTCGAATACTGTAGTTGTAATGGACATACACCTTATTTAGGTACTGAATATCTATAAAAACTTGAGCTTTTAGACTCTTTAAATTTCTTTTCACTATGGATATGACTTTCATTATGGACCATTTCATTGCCTTTGAAAACTTCTTTGTGACGAATTTGTTAGCATTGTCATCTTCTAGTTATTCTTTATAAACCATCCTAAAACTACCAGTCATTACTTACAATTTGTAACTAAAACTGGAATGACCGGTAACAATTGTGTAAATAGTTAAAGGAATGTCCGGTAAATAATAAGATTACATTTTTGTGATTGGAAGTCATAAAAATAGTATTTTATAACATATAAAAAAAAGCTACATATAATTAATGGCCACTTTCGACCTCACTTGAATTTTTTTAACTTATATTTAGTTGTTATATAATTTATTTAATAAGTGATTAATCCAAACATTTTGTAATTTATAAATAATTAATCAAAAATATTTACAATTTATAAAAATATTAATTTTAAATAATAAAGAATGATTTTATGATAAAAATGAAATAAAAAACTGCTACATCAATGAAACAAAACAAAATAATTATTAAAAATATTTAATATAAAAGATTGTAATACAATAATAAGAATCAGTCAAATCTAATATTGAGTGTTTAAAATTTATTATAAATCTACGTCTCATTCTCTATAACAAAGCAAATAAAAAATCTGTTCATCCCCAATACTGTAGTCAAATAAATAAAAAGTTAGGAAACGAAGGATCAAGAAAGTATTCTTATTCGAACCTGTTTATTACAGTAGATGTTATCAAGCTAAGACGAATACGATAACTACCGAGAAATTACACTTAAACACCTTTGCTTTATCCACTGTCCACCAAGTCACCAACCCCAAGCGTTACAAAAGCCAATAAATTCTCAAAACTCTCCCGCCATGCCAACAAAGGGAGCCAAATTTGAAAACAATTGTCCCGCTGAAACACTTGGTCGTGATAAAAGAAAGCTCTCTTCTTTGTGCTTTCCATCAATCCATCTTGTAAGTCTGGTTTTGGGTTTTTAGTTTTGTCTTTAGGAGCATCTGCGAACATGGCTGTTACTTCAGATTCTGTGGAGGTCTCTGTCCAAACAGTGAGGAAGAGCCGGTCCAAGTGCCCCGGTGTTCGGGTCGTTCACGGAAAAATCTATGATTCTGAAAAGGGGAAAACTTGTCACCAAGTAAATTTTATACACGAAACCTTGATTGTCCCTCTCCTTGTTTTCTATTTGGTTCACGAGAAAGCCTTTTCTTGTGGATTTTTGAAGTTCCTACTTGAGATATATTTTTTCTTGCGTCGTCAACCTTGTACCTTCTTGTTTTATCTTTTCTTGCTTCTTCATGCTCTTCAGCAGTCAAATTTGGTTCAACTTGCATTGGCCTTCGATAGTTGACATATACGAATGTCCTTATATTTACTTTATGTTGCTATTTGAAAGTTGAGCTAGGACTTGCGCAAGGTTTTTGTTGCACTGCTGTCTGATGAGGTTGACTTAGGAAGGGCGTCAATCCTCCGAGAAATAAACATTTTGTTTAGACTGTTTCTATGATGGCATTGTGCTGATATGTTATGTAACATCTTTAGTTTGTCTCATAGACAGCATCTTTATAGAAATTGAGATAAAGAAAGTCAGGTCTTGGTTTTATGATGTTTAACACTTTGGTTTTATTGGGATCATTGTATTAGAAACACTGATGATTAACTGAGTGTTCCATTCAATAATTTAATTGATTCCAGTATATTTTGTCGGGGTTGTTGTATGGATCTTCGTTACCCTTCCGGGAATCATTGTAATTTCTAGATTGCTTGTGTGAAGGATTTATTTATTATCAGGATCGCATCTATTATTGTTATAGGTAATTTGCTTAACATGTAGTCTTTTGCTTGGAATCTAATTTAATGCATTAATTATCCTAGTGCCGACAAAAGACGATGGATTTTATGGCCACCTGCAAGAATCAGAAAGTGAACAAGCAATGTCCTATTAACTATTGCCGCAAATGCCTAATGAACAGGTTAGATTTTTGTTTCCATGATTGTTGTACTTTTGATAAGTTCTGCGCAAAATCTATCTCAAACTGAAAATGCTGGAAATCTTTTAGATATGGAGAAAATGCAGAAGAGGTATCATTGAAAAGTGACTGGATATGCCCCAAGTGTAGGGACGTTTGCAATTGCAGCTTCTGCATGTAAGTGCATGATATTTTGAATTTAACGTTGTTGTTCTCATGGATAGTCTTTACGGTGAACCTAACACAATAATTTTTCTCTAGGAAGAGAAAAGGTCATAAACCCACTGGTATACTAGTGCACACAGCCAAGGGACAAGGATTTTCTTCTGTCTTAGAACTTCTAAGTGTCAGCGGTCCTCAAAATTTGGATCGTGATAAGATTCTTGCGAATGAGGGTGCTTCACCAATAAAGCTGGCATCTTTTATAAAGGTTGTTTCAGGAAGAAAAACTGGCAAGGAAAATTCTATGGATGGAAAAAATGATTTGAACCTGAATATTGGATCAATTGTAGAGGATGGGAATCCAGATGAAATTGGCTCCAAGAAGCTTGGAAATGTTGGGAAAGTTTCAGATAAGAAGAGAAAGAGAAAGAGAAAGGAAGGACCTAGCGTTCCAAACACTGTTTCTAAGGAAGAACTAAAGATTCAAGAAGGGAATGAAATCCCTGGTGGCATGGGAAATGATAAGACACCTGTGCTGTTCGATGGAATTCCAAATGCCTCAAATTGTATAAATGGAGTTTCAAATATGGTTAATCCTAATGACCTGGGTACCGGGATTACCTTCGCTATAGAATCATGCAAAATCAATGCGTGCACTGCAGAAGTTCAAAGCAAAAAAATTGAGCCAGAAATTCAATTGCCTCCTGGCACTTGCTTAACAACTGTAGCTGGCACTGAGTTTTCTGCTGAAGATGTTGGAGATGCATTACAATTTTTGGAATTTTGTACCAGTTTTGGTAAGGTAATAATAAATTACTACTGAAGATGACATACAAGAAGCGGCTTCAGTATTGTGAAGATGTATAGAATTTTCTTGAGTGAAGTTGTGTGTTCATATTATTTTCTCATATTTAGATCTATTCATATATAGGTATGACAATAGTGAAATTCTTTTTCTCATTTTTTCTTATGAACTATATTCCTGCATTAGTGACTTGTATGCATTTTTTTTCTCTTATATGTTCAGTGCTTGCATAGTGAGCTTAATGACTTCATTGCACCTTGAATTCTTTTTATTTGAAAAAAATTCAGTTTTACACCTGTCACAGTTTTGCTTTCCTTTTGTGTCGTCAGGCTCTTGAACTGAAGAAAGGGCAGGCTGAAGCTGTACTTCAAGAGATAATAAATGGCCGAAAACTTCGTCGGTCACAATACTCTTTGGTAGCACGTTTCAATATCCTTTTGTTATCTTTGATACATCAGGAAATTGGAGAAGAGTATGATTTCTGCTCTAATACAGTTATTTGAATTTCCTTTTTCCTTTTTTTTTTCTGTGTGATGGAAGAGCGTTAATTTATAACTGTCTTTTCCAGGCCTCTAAGTCTAAGTCCGACCAAAGATCAAAAGTCATGGTTGCAAGCTCTTGGAGAATGTGTCTCTGACTGCGGGTTCATGTCTAACGAATATCCCTCTGATTGTTTTGTCAAGGGTAACCAAGGATATGATGGCTTAAGTGCATCAAAAAAGCTTAAACTCTTGATATTTCTGTGCGATGAAGCTCTTAACACCTCGTAAGTAACAAAGATAGAATGGAAATGGAAATCTATTCCTTCAGAGCAATCCACTTTTTCCATTCATTTCTCTGATATTAACATAGTAGTCATGACCTTTTGTTTTGTTTTGTTTTTGTTTTTGTTTCCCATCCACTTCCCTAGAAGCTTGCGAAGTTGGATTGAAGATCAGCAGTCCAAATACAAGAAGGAAAAGAAGGAATCCAGGGAAAAGATTACTGCTGCAAAGCGGAAGGTAGAGAACTTAAAGCGCATACTTGTGCTTTGAGTTGAGTAATGATCTCAAGTTGATAGTAAATGAAATGTTTTGCCTTTTGGTTTCTGATGCAGGAAAAACATATGAAACAGAAGATGCAAGATGAGGTGGCCAAAGCTATTATTGCAAAAACTGAGGGTCCCTTATCTGTCTCGGAGTATGAAGCAATTGTTTCACAAATAAAGAGTGCAGCGACTCAAGCTCATGCAGAAAGGATTGAGGCCATGAACATGATGTCAAAGAGTATGATTTGACTTTCAACTCCTAATGTATAGAAATGTTTTTATTTTTTGTGGAGGAAAAATGTTGCATTGCCTAAAATCGTCGGATTCCTGGTGAACTTCGGAGAGTTATCTAGTAATTTGCATCTTGCTTAACCAAATTCAAAATTTAATTAATAGGAATCCTGTATTAGGTGGTGCATGTATCGAGTTGGGCGAGGAGCACGTTTGCAATATAGTGTTTGATAAACTTGATTTAGTTCTAAATTGTAATATTCAGAGTCCTACTCGTTGAAAACAAATGGACTTTATATTTTACAAGGTTTTACAAAATTATTGAATTTGTGAGGGCAGGATTGGAAATGTTGTTTGACAACACTAATTTAAGATGCCTGCGGGTTGGACTGTCTGTGGCTACAAGTTATAGGTCTCTACTTTTTTAGTTTACTTCACTTTAGCTGCAAATATAGAATGGTGAACTCTGATATTTTATGATATGCATCTCACCATCAGTTGCATGCAATGTGCACAGAGATTCAAAGATCTGATGCTGTTAGAACAGATCGTATTCTTTTGGATGCTGATGGTCATGCCTTCTGGAGATTAGCAGGCTATGATGGTCACTCTAGCATCTTGCTTCAAGGTTGAGTTGCTTCTCTTCTTTGGGTATTTGGTGATTTTCATCCATACATCTATTGTTATCAGTTTGTCATCAAATGATTTTCTTGGACAGACATGGGAACTTCTGATGCTGATAAGTTTTGTGAGAAATGGTTTGTCTATGATGCTGAAGAACACGAAAAGGAAATTGAGAAATACTTCTCTTTCTTAAGGTAAGTACACAGCATTTTAAACGCAAACAACAAAAATTTTTCTTGTCTCCTCAAATTTATTTTAGCTCTGAATTTATCTATGATAGAAAAATTATAATCACTAGCAATTGTCAGATCTTCTAGCTTTGGATCTCTACTAAGTATTTGATTGTTTTGGAGTCATATCAGGACAAGTCCTTCAACATATGCCAATGCATAATTTCAACCTAAATTGTGAAATCTTGGGCACTTGTCAAGCGATAAAGTGAGATTAGTATTTTATCCTTTTGAACTACAACAATATAATTGGGATTTAGTTGCAGGTGTACTTCAGCCTATAATTTTTGTGCCTGTTAGTGTGATTTTGTATCTTGATCACTTATATTAGCCTTATGACTCGCAAACTAAACATTAAATGATTTTGGGAAAGCAGCCGCTACTAAAAATCCCTCCTTTTTTTTTGCTGAATTTGGCACTTCTACAAGTATTTGCTGTCATGGACTTTAGTTACATATATAGGCGGTTGGAAGGTCCTGTTTTGTTACATTAAGAGCAATTCTGGAAAAAATGCATGTTACACTCATTACGTGCAGCCTCCCATCTTTTTACTATTTCACCTAGCAGCTTTTATAATTTTTTTTATTTTCTATTTTTTTTTTTTCAGATTGAAGAGGAGCAGACTTAATAGGACTCTCAGTGGGAGTTGAAACAGATTGCTAGCTTCATTAAGGATGCATCTGTAATGTTTACAATCGAGGTATGAAGTTGTGGCTTTCAATGGAGAATTTGAAATATGAATAAGTATGCAATGAATTTCTCACGATTTAGATATCTTGGGTCACATTATTCTGATGACATCACAAGCAAGATAGCTAATGAATTATACGTTGCTGAAAGCTAACCACAATGTATCAGTCTTAGGTTGTGGAAAGAAATGAGAAAAAGAGGAGCTAACCTTAACATAGAAAGCCTTGGTTGGTCCTTCTAGCTGATTGCATTCCTTATTTGCGGTGAATGCAATCAGCCACTACAGAAAGCCTGCTTGACACGATCTCGTTTGTTGTCTGTAGGGATCCTGAAAATGCGTATACCTGTAGAATAGTGCGAGGGGGTTAAGGTAAAAGGTTCCAGTTTGCTGTGGAATTTGCTATTGCATTGAGCCATTGACAATGTGGTGAAATTGTAAAAATATTTGATGAATGCTTTTGCATCCAGTGGATGCTCAATATTTTGATCTATCCTCGCCAATTATATAGTTGCCATGTGTTATTTTTTTGCATTTTAGATAAAAAGTAACGACTACAAATAATATTTATTAATCAAATGTCATTTATATAGTGATTTAATATAGCTTTTAAACTTAAGTTATAATAATTAGATTTGATATAAACAAATAATTTATTCTAATTATTTTAATGGGTATTTTTAGAAAATTAAAAACTAGAATTTGTTTTTGAAATTTTTGAAGGCAAGATGTTTTTCCATTTGTGGCCTGTGACTAGACCTATTTACACTTTTTTTTAAAAAAATTGATAAAATATTTTTGTACATTTACTTCAGACTAGGGGCTGAGCTGGCCAAAGATAGCCTTGGTCTGAGTTTGACCCATGGCCTGGTTGAGCCAAGGGTCTTAGTCTGTGGCTTTGCCAAAGTCGAGTTGGGCCGGGCTTAGATTGCTATTCCTAAATATGAGACCAGCAAGTTTGGTTAATTGTCACAGTCTGTACGTACATACCCGAACGTTTTTGATTCTGGACCAAGTTGAATCACAAGCTTTGCTATCCTAAGACTCGATTTTGCAATTCTGTCAAAAAATCCGTACTTGTGAGCACTACAAACATAAGTGACATTTGAATTCTAGTACTATAAACATTGATTTTCTTTGATCCTAACACGAACTTGACGTTTTATTTAAAATGAGTTTGATATCTGTATAATAAAATTTAAATAAATGAAATTAATTTTTTTTATATTCTTAATAAAATTAATTAAAGCTAATTAATTTCTTTTTATTAAATATCCACGTTCAAAAAAATTCTAATTATATTTCGAAAAATAAATCACAATCGCCACCAATTTATTAAAAACCTTCGATCGTCACTATCTTTGTCGTCAATAAGAATGGCAGCAGCTAACAGGCGGATTATTTAGTTCTACGATTGTATGTGTTACCAACTGAAGTATTTACCCTATCGAGGATGCTCAAGTTTACGACTTATTGCACAAATGACAACGTTTTCTTCCTCAGACCACCTTGTCTCTTACGAGAACATTGACATGTATTAGTAATATTGGTTCTGATCTCTTTATTCATATGTTGAAACGTGGGATTTTTCACTATCTCGATAGTATGACAATGTCACCGAGACTTTGAATTTAGCTAGGACCTATGAAATCAATATGGAGCTTGTTTTGTCATTACTATTTCTGGATTATAAATTCCAAGAGATTGATCAGCTCTTGACATAGTTGGTCTTGGGACTGGAGTGGGTCTTTCAAGCACGGACTTGCAATTTCATTCACTAATACCCAATTGTGTTAGGTCACGGCCTCCATAGCTTAATTGCAGCGACGAATCCAGAATTTTAGTCTTGGAGGGGGTAAGGCAATTAAACCACAAATATGTAAACATTCATACATAGTTAACAAAGTATTCCTAACAAAAAAAAGTCACTTAAATGTTTTATACATTAATTTATCCTAAATAAAAAGTTAAGCTAAAAAAACAATTACTTCAATGTTGAAGTCGAAGTAGTACACGACGCTCCTTCATATCATCAAATTCATCTATAATTGAATCTGTATCAAAATTTTCAGCTATTCTCTTTTCAGTGTAAGTGATGAGACAATATGCAAGATATTCATCTTCCATCCTATTTCTGAGCCTATTTTTAATAATCTTCATAGCAGAGAAAGATCGCTCGGATGTTGCAGTTGAAACAGGAAGAGTTAG
>JANSVB020000195.1:4770967-4781795 GCA_025504935.2 Erythroxylum haughtii
AAAGTCAAACTTTCTCAATTCTTCAAATTCTCACTCTTTCACTATTTATTTCATACTCTTCAATTCCATTTCAATCAGCTCATTCACTTTAGCTTTTCTCTAACAAATTTCATAATACCACACAAAATTTACTCAAACCTTATATCAATTTCATTAAACTCCATAACACTCATTTCATGTACTAACCTCAAAATATCATCTTAATTATCCAAACTAGCGTTGTTCACATCAAACCTTAAACATATTCATTCAAATTCATGAATTTTCTCTTCCTTTACACATGCCTAAGTCACCTCAATTTTCTCGTTTAATGTCAAATTAAAATTCACAAATCTGAGAAAAGTTCGGGGTCCAACACTCTAGCTCAGTTGTTATTGTACTCAGTATCCACTAAGGGATATGGGACATTATATGATATAAGCTCAGTATCCACTAAGGGATATGGGACATTATATGATATAAGCTCAGTATCCACAAGAGGTATGGGCTAGTAAAAAGGCACTCGGTCGCAACAAAGTCATAAATGAAAGTGAGTATCATGTGCATTGAATATATAATTGATATGTGTATTTTAAATAATTGAAATGATCGGTTTGACTGCTCTAAATGTGATATGTGATGCTACTCGATAAATGAAATGATGTGAATTAATTGTTTACATATGTTGATATATTGTATGAATTGAGTGAACCATCAAGAATGGTTACCTCACTGAGTTCGCAAAACTCACCAAAATTGAAACGTTGACATTTCAGGACCGAGAGAGGACACTAGTGACAGAGAGACTCTACAATAAGTATAGTTCTTGTACTTTTAGAAAGAAGAAATGGCTTAAAAGTCGGTCATCTGAGATTGAAGAATTAGGTAGAATTTTTGTCTAATTCCTTATGTGTGTAGCATGTTTTGTATTTAGTTTTGATAATGTATATTTAGGGATGAAATATGAAATGCTACAATGTACATATTAAGTTTTTATGAAATGAAATGAGGAATTCATTTTTTAAAATATCGTGACATTTACGTATTAATGATGATGCCATGATTAAGTTAGTGATGTGAGTACTCTAGCATGCCATCCTTGTGAGGTACGTATTCAGATATCACTCAGGATGTTTGGTACGTGTCCTGCGAGAGTGGGGTGTTACAAAGCAGTTATATATCGGCCAACCAATTTGGCCTTATACCTGGTAGGTCTATAGTGGAAGCGATACATCTCCTCAATAGGCTAATGGAATGCTACAAAGAATGAAAACGGAATTTACATATGGTTTTTATTGATTTGGAGAAGGCATATAATAGGGTTCCTAGGGAAATCTTTTGGAAGTGTTTAGAGGCAAAGGGAATTCCTATGACCTATATACGCATAATTAGGGATATGTATGAAGGAGCAATAACGAGCGTACAGACGATAGGAGGTACACGAAAACTTTTTCTATTGGTATTGGGCTACATCAAGGCTCCACCTTAAGCCCTTTTTTGTTTGCATTTGTGATAGATAAGCTTACCAAACACATTCAAGGAGAGGTACCTTGGTGTATGTTATTTGCTAACGATATTGTCCTCATGGATGAGACCAAGGAGGGGGTCAATTTTAAGTTAGAATGTTTGAGAGAAACATTAGAGTCGAAAGGTTTTAAAATGAGTAGGACTAAAATGGATTACTTAGAATGCAACTTTTCAAGAAGCTATAAGGTCCATGAGGTTGTCATAGTAATTGGTACTGACGTCTTACCACAAAAATTGAGTTTTAAATACCTCGAATCTATCATTTATAGTGATGGTAATATCGATGCTGATATAGTCCATCGTATCAAATCTGAGTGGGTCAAATGGCAAAGCGCATTAGGGGTCTTATGTGATAAGAAGATTTCATTAAAGCTTAAAGGGACATTTTAATGAATGGTGATTCGATCAACCATGTTATATAGGGCGGAGTATTGGTCCACCAAAGGTGGACATAGAATTAAGTTATTGGTAGCTGAGATACGAATGCTCCAGTGGATGTGTGACACTATTAGAAGAGGAAAGTTTTGGAATTACGTGGTGAGAGATAAACTACAGGTGGCTATATTGCCGACAAATTGCGAGAAACTAGGCTTAGGTGGTTTGGGCATGTGAGCAGGAGGCACCCTGATGCTCCTATGCAACACTGTGAGAAAATAATCCTTTGTGACTACAAGAGAATAAAAGAAAGGTCAAACAAGAACTGAAGGGAAGTGATCAAGAAGGATATAACAGAGTTAGCCCTTACAGAGGAATTGGCCAAAAATAAAAAATGTTAAGATGTGGGTAAAGGATATCCTTTAGAGTGCACCAAAACAGTCATGGTAGTTATTGGGAGCTATTTACTGTAAAACTCTGACGAAGTATCTACCACTTAGGAAGTCTAACCCTAGTGCCCAATTTGTCTTTTCTAGTTGCAAGTCGTGAACAAGTCTTTCTGTCCTATAACTTGGCTTTTCAACTTTGATGTATGGGGAAAGGTCCTTCGAGGTCATCCGATACCTTTGGATTGTTTATACTCACATAGTTACTGAACAAGGATCCCTAATACAACTTGAGACATGAAAAGTCGTACTTTGCAGCTTATCAGGTATTAGCAGATCTTGGCACCAATTCAGGTATTTTATTTTATTTATTTATTTATAGTTTTATTTCTTGACTCTTTTTAACTTACATCACCTTTCTTTTCATTTCATCTCACATTTGCTTGTGGGTTTATCGGAAATAACCTTTCTACTCTATAGGGGTAAGGTTGCATACTATCATACCTGACTAGACCCTATAGTGGTGCGGGATTCGAATTGGGTATGTTAATGATAATAACTAGCTAACTAAAATTTACAAAAATTTAAAATAAATCAACTAAATATAAAAATGAGAAATTCAAGAGTACTTACATTTGATTCAAAAGAAAGATCTCATCTAATTATAACATTGATCATTGGTCTAAGCAAAATAATTATCACTATTCAAGCAGTTAGTCTGAAACATATTAGTATAGTTATAATAAGTCTAAATTTTCCTAATTTAAATGGTTTAAACCCAACATCTAAACAAAAACTTACCATCAATTGACTGGATATGATAGCATTCCATATCAATTAAATAATAACAATCAGCTTAGTAAGAAAGACTAAACCCTAAATTAAATAATTGAGATAGATACAAGTATTCAAATTAGTTTTTTGTTTATCATAAGTTAAATATGAAAATTCATTAAAAAACATATATGTCACCAATCCTTCATGATAATTACAAATCATTGAATTCATGGATAACTATAGAATAATTGACATCAAATTAATTTGTCAGATCAATCAATATTAATTATTCATCAAATATAAGAACTCAAAACAAGAAATATGTGAAGTAAAACATGAATAGAAGTTTAGAACAAAACCTCACAAAGTTACAACCAATGTTTTAAAAATCGGACCAGACATTGAATCGGTTAAAGGAAAGGTTTAAGATTTAAAAGTTTAACCGATATTAAATCGTTATAAAATTGATATATAACAAATAAATAATAATGATATAAGAGTAAGTACAAATTAATTATTTTATTGAAATAAAAAGTGGGTCAATGTCTATTATTATATATGTACTCATAATAAATCAAATTTAATAATTCAAACTAAATTTGAGTCTAATATAAAACTTTAAAATAATATAAATAAAATAATATTTATAAAGGAGGTTATGTCTCATTATTCCCAATGTTTCAAATTCTCCAATTATATTTAAAGACTTGTAAGTTACGCTTTCATTTAAAGTATTTACATTAACTTTTTCTACTTCACTCAAATAATTTTTATTTTTAGAACAATCCCTTTTTTAGATTTCACTTAAAAAATGTTAAAATATATGTGACATAAATATTATATATAATCTAATCAAATGTTATTGATATGATGATCTAACTCAATTTTTAAATTTATATCGAACTAATTAAATTTGATAAAAATTAATAATTTATAACAATTATTTAATTACATTAAATTAATTAAATCAAATTTAAGAATTAAATTAAATTATCATTTTAGTTATATATTAGTCTATTAATATTTATATTGTGTGTAATTGAAATTTTTCAATATTTTGTAACTAAAATTTAAGAAAAATTATATTTTAATTAAAAATAAAAAAAAATTCTCAAGAGAACATAAGTTAATGTAAAAAGGAAAAGAAAAACAACATAAGAATGGTATAAAAATACAAAAACTAACTTGTAACTATTGCTTATGGATGTAACGTGAAGCTACATCCTCTTAATTTTATCCTCACATGTCCCATCAACCTTTTCTTTTCCCAATATTCAAGTTCCAGTTTTTATGAAAAGCATTTGCAAACATCTCTAGACAACTTTCTTTTTCCTCTCTATAGCCAAGCACCACCGTCCATGTTAACCCTTTTATCAAAAACATTTACAACCATCTCTGAACTTTTATTTTTCCTGTAGCCAAACCCTAGCTCTACTTTAACCCTAAACCTATCAACCCTGCCAAGAAATTTCTCTGCTTCTGCCAACTATACCTCTCATTTCCTTGAAGATAACTTAGATTTTTGGTTCTTTTTTTTATTTCGAGATTTAGTTATTCTTCTTTCTTTTTGTTATGAGATTTAGTTAACATCAATCCTCATTTTTTTAGAGATGGAGTGTGGTTGAAGATGTTGATGAAAGTTGAGTTGTTATGGTTGTTATTCTTACTTAATTCTCCCTATTCCATGGTCTATTAAAGTGAAGATTGCATTTGGTACTTCAAGAAATCTCTCAACCTATTTTGAGTTTTTGTTCTGATTTTTAGGGCCAAACTCAATTGCCAATTTTCTCAATCTTGGTTCCAAATTAGTTTTCACTGCGATGGGTTGATTTATCAAGTGTTCATCACACAAAAATCTCATTTTTCTATATTGATTTGCTGTTTGGGCGTAAGAGAAGAAGATGCATCCAATTCACATCATCAGGAATTTCGAAATCGTCTTCGAGCAGTAAAACATCAGTTGGCTTTTTTACGAAGACAATCTACTTTAAATACGAAATTACTGCACTCTACAAAAGAACAGTATAGTGAGCTATTGTTGCAAAATGAATTGTATTGGAAACAGAGGTCAAAGCAACATTGGCTAGCAGAGGGAGATTTAAATTCAAAATTCTGTCATATGATGGCATCTCATAAACATAGAAAGAATTTTATTTCTAGACTAAAGAACAGTAATGGAGAGTGGGTTGACTAGGACTTAGGGTTGCCAAATATGATCGTGGATTCTTATCAAGAGCTATTTGCATCTTCAAACGGTGATCCAAGTCCAATTCCACATCACGTGGATTGTTAGGTAACTTCTTTTGACAATGAATTATTATTGGCTCCTTATACAGTGGAGGAAGCCCGTCAAGCTTTATTGTCAATGCATCCACATAAATCTCCAGGACCGGATGGATTCAACGCAGGTTTCTTTCATACATATTGGGATATAGTGGGTATGGATGTTGCTAATGAATGTTTAAAGTGTTTGAATGGGGATGTTTTGATGCCTGGAAGGAACTGAACTAATGTTATTCTTATCCCAAAAAAGAAAACTCCTGAGACAATTGCTGATCTGCGTCCCATCTCTTTGAGTAATGTAACTGATAGAATTGTCTAAAAGGCAATGGCTAACAGGTTGAAACAGATTCTATCGTAGGTAATTGCTAATACACAGAGTGCTTTCATCCCTAATCGATTGATTACAGATAATTTTATTGTGGCTTATGAATTGTTTCATTTCCTTAAAAGAAAGCCTCAAGGTCATTTCGGTTTTCTTGCTTTAAAAACTGACATGAGCAAAGCCTACGATGAAATTGAATGGGAATACTTGAGATTGATTATGTTGAAATTGGGTTTTGATGAGATGTGGGTTAACAAGATGATGATGGTGGTCACTTCTGTCTCTTATTATTTTATCCGTGGAACTGAAGAACATGGTCCTTTAATTCCTAGTAGGGGCTTAAGGCAAGGCGATCCACTTTCACCGTATCCATTTATCCTTTGTGCGGAAAGTTTATCTACCATTCTTTCTAAATTTCAAGCACAAGATCGTATTCACGATGCTCTGGTTGCAAGAAGGGTCATTCTAGTGTCTCATCTCTTTTTCGTAGATGATGCTCTTTTCTTTACTCAAGCTACACGAGATGAGGCTTTATAATTGAAAATTTGTTTAAGTCTCTATGAGACAACTTCGAGGCATAAAATAAATCTCTCAAAATCTGGAGTTTCTTTTACCCCTAATATAGAGGATGCAATGAGAATATCTGTGTGTTAAATCTTGGGTGTTAGTGAGAGGGATGGTCCTGATAACTATTTGGGGATGTCTTCTGTTATTGGAAGAAATAAAAGATATGTGTTTCATTATGTGGTGGAAAAATTAACAAAGAGATTACATGGTTGGAAAGCTAAATTATCATTAAAGGCAGGTAAGGATGTTTTGTTGAGAACGTTGGCCCAGGCTATGTCGAATTACATAATGTCCCTTTTCTTATTACTCGTAGATACTTGTAAGGAGTTGGAAACTTTAATGAATGGTTTCTTTTGGTATAATGGAGGAGCAGACAATAATGGAATAAGGTGGCTTCGATGGAAACGTATAGCAATCCAAAGATTCATGGGGGATTAGGATATTGTGACTTGAGATAATTTAATCTTGCTTTACTAGCAAAGCAAGGTTGGAGGTTGATTAAATATCCAAATTCCTTTGCTGAAAAAATTATGAAGGCAAGATACTTCCCTAATTCTGAATTTTTTACAGTAGATATAGGCAACAATCCAAGCCATATTTGGAGAAGTATGTGTCAAGAAAGAGCTATATTAATTCAGGGATGTCGAAAACATGTTGGTGATGGTGATACCATCAATATATGGCGTGATTCCTGTAAATTCATAGAGGAGTTGAACCTAAACATGGTTGCTGATCTCATAGTGGGGCATCAATGGAATGAACTCTCATAGTGGGGCATCAATGAAATGAACCTTTAATTCGAAATTGCTTCATTCCACGTGATGCAAAACTCATTCTACAGATTTCGTTGGGTCTTTCAACTGTTAAAGATGATTAGATAAGGAACAAGAATAGAAAAGGAGAATACCAAGTAAAAGAAGGTTACAAAATTAGCACAAATATGGTTAACGAAAACTTTTGTGTAATTGGTTTCCCATGGGAAAAACTCTAGTAGGTTCAGGTCCCAGGTAAAGTGCAGATTCTTATTTGGCATATTTTATGTGATACTCTTCCATACGGCACAATTTGTGTTTTACTGCTATGAATTTGCTCTGTTTGTTTGTCTTTTATCTACTGTGGGCTGGAATCCTATCACATCTTTGCATGAATGGCTTGTCGTTGTTGTATCTTCTTTCACGAATTCACAACAGGAGGAGGTTTTCATGATAATCTAGAGTTTATGGGCTTATCGAAACGAGATTGTGTGGCGGCAGAGATTTCATCATCAACAGTTTGTTATCAGTCAAGTAAGAGCAGTTCTTAAGGATGGCAGTGAGTTTTCAACTCGATTAATATCTGCACCACCCGACCCTAAAAAATAGATATGGAAGCTAAAAATAGATTTTAAATGAATGTTGAAAAATAGATGTAGTTATGGATTTAGATACAAGTCTAATAATAACTCGAACCGATGGATACTCATACCCGATCTATTTTTATTAACTCATTTTTTCTGTATATAACTTAATATCCCACTTTACTCTTATATAATTTATGAGCCTACAAAACATGAATGCATTAATTGGTATCTAGAATGTATTAAATAATCATGGGTCTTTTGAACCCAATCACTGAGTAACCAGTTTTCTTATATTAAATGAAAAATTAGTTGTAGTCTTCCAAGAAAGAGATACATAAAGTTTTTTGAAAAGACACTGTAAAGAAAGTCTTCACTCTTCACAAAGCACCCAGGCAACATCATTTAAATATCAAAGAGTGGATAGCAATTCAACGTCATTTACCATCAAAGAGTGACGTAAATCGAAGACCATTTGTTATTTCAACGTCATCAACCATCAACGTCATCAACCATTAAAACGGTAATCATGTGAGATATGTATTTGTTATTTAAAGAGACAGAGACGCACCAGACCAAAGGTCATCTGTTTAAAGAGCGTGTATGTCGTTTCTTAGAGACGAATTGCTTATCAAGGATACAACTAAGTCTGTGAGTGGAAGTGTGGAATCGATGGATACCATGCGGCTATGCTACCTAAAATTGCTACGAACAACCACTTAGTACTACGACAAATCAAAACGATTTGGATCTAAAGAGAGCTTGTCATAAAATATGTTGATATGTAGTCTAATAGCATTTAACAACTCCTTTGTGAATTTCTCGAAACTCCTTTCTTTGTTGATGAAAATTTGTTTGTTTCTTTCATCATATATGTTCAGCAGCACAAGGTAGGATAGAGCAATATAGAAACAACATTTGATGTCTTTCTTAATATGCTGAACATTAAAACTCCAACTGACAATTTTTTGCCAATCATCTAGGGGGTTGTGATAACACATTATTGGAGTATTAGTTTCGATGCTTCTTTAGTGAAGTTGCATTTAAAGAAAAAGATGAGAGGCACTCTCCATTTGGCATTTACAGAGAGTACACTAATTTTTCTTGCAATTAAACTTGTTTAGTCTTTCAATGGTGGGTAATCTATCGTTGATGGCTCTCCATAGAGAAGTGGTAGCTCTAGGGAGATTAAACTTACACCAAACAAGTTTATACTATGGAACACAACTTAGATTCTGTTGAAAAAGCTTCCTATATGATGCATTACTGAAAATTCCATTATTAGATGGGCACCATCGATTTCTATCTTCCATATTATCATGTAACAATGACTTGTTGAGTTTATTTTGCATATTTCTATCAGACATTCTTAACATGAGCTCATTCCTGTACAATAAAGTATCCATAACATTATGATTTTTAAGAATCCTACCTTTAGTTTGTAAAACTCCTACATTTGTTCAAGGGCCTCTTGCAATCTAACTATCATGTTAGAAAAAGGTTTTGTGTCCATTCCCAATTTTCTTGCTAACGTGAGTTCTGATTGTGAGACTTTCCTTTAGAATATCTGAAGTGTTTCTTATTGAAACATTAATTTCCCATATTCTATTACCTTTGATGTAATATTCAAGTACTCATTTATACTATAGAGATTTTTTATCATCAATTAACCTTGATAATCTCTTGACAAGTATGAAGATATTCAATAATATCAAGGGAATTATGTTCAACTCTCCATACCTTTTTAGATTGCACACCTCAATGTTAGTGAATATATAAAACCAATTAAGTTGGCCTCACACAACAGCTTAAGCTATTGTAGTGAAACGGTCACTTAACACATAATTTTAGAAGTAAGTTTTATATTCTTAGAGATCGAGAACAGCTTGGAAAATTCGAAAGCAAAAGTGATGAAGGAATTTTCATAGGCTATTCAACTCACAGTGGAGCTTACCGAGTGTACAATCAAAGAAACAAGAAATTGTTGGAGTCCATAAATGTTGGGACCCGATCTGGGAACCAGATCCCAACCGAAAAACGGAACGGAAAACGGAGACAAAAGCGAAATCAATGAATCGGATATACAAAATGAAAGCAACGCGGAATCAAAAGCGAAAGCGAACTGAATAAACATAGCGAAACGCAAAGCGAATGCAAATCGAAATCGAATAATAAATCGGAATAATCAATAGAATCGAATCATAAGGTGGCGACAAACGAAATAATCAATCGAACTGAAACAAATTCCGACATCCGTTGGAACAAATACACCCATCGCGTTGGAAACCTAGACTATACGAAAATCCGGTATAATTTTTTTTTCTTTTTCTTTTTCTTTTCTTTTTCATTCTTATTCACCTTATTCGAACTAAAGCAAAACAAAAATACAATGAATTCCCACTTTTGGAAATTCATTCTCATGCAAATCTCAATACTTGAATCATCTTCTTATATATCCATACAACTTTTAAATTGCATTTTTATCCCAAATTTTATCGAAAATTCGGCAGCATAACGACTGCATTTGTCCTAACCCAAAACCTGCAAATGGTAAAATACACTTCTAAAATTCCCAAACAAAACCCAGAATCATCGGACTCGCCCGTCCGGAATCCAAACACCAGCAAACGCAAACCTATACCTAACACTTCCATAATTCTCAATCAGCCAATACAAACAATCTCATTATCCATATCTCAAATCCAATCCAATCATAGACCAATCGAAGTCATATACAAACTTATATCTCACATTCAATACATAAACCATAAATCACTTACATTCCGAAGTAGATACACTATCAAACTTGAATGGCATTCAAAGCCATTTACAAACCATTTCTAAAAATCCAAACTACACAATTTACAACATAAGCAAAAACGAACAGTTGGCCTGACTTTCTTTCATCCGATCTCCTGCTCGAAACCTGGAGATGGGGATGAAAGGGGGGTGAGCTACACAGCTCGTGGATAATATATTTATAAATTGAACAATAAGCGGAAAACTCATTTTCAAGAAGTTTGTCATTTTTAAACATTTCACGGTAGAAACCCTTCAAAGCTTATCTTTCAAATCTTTCACTTTTCAAACCATTCATAATACATTTCCAAAATCTTACATTTGCAAATCTTATTTTCTCATTTCTCAAAATTCTCAATTCTTTCTTATTTCAAGATCAAATTTAAAAACATGAATGCATCACACTTAGAAACGAAACAAAAGCACATAACACATCAAATGGTCTGGTTCGGTCCAAAACAGAACGTACTGCACATT
>JANSVB020000195.1:4804565-4817133 GCA_025504935.2 Erythroxylum haughtii
ACAGTAGAGTACAAGGAAGACCAATTAGCCTGTTTAAAATGTTGCATTGGCAAAGTATCATTACCACTGGATGCATTTTGGGCAGGCAAAGTCTGATCTACAAGCTGGGCAACATTAGAGGATGACTGAGGAGGATGCATAGGAGGCATTCCATTCCCATGCGTAACTGCCTGCCTAGAACGCACTTGAGACTCTTTGTTCTGAGAACCAGGCTGTTGCATTGCAAGGCCACTAGAGTTGCTCACTATCCCTGCATTTGATGTTGAGCCAAAAGGCCGAGGTGGTGCAATCGGCCTACCTTTTGCAGAACTGGATTGCCCAGATACATCGCTAGATGACTTAGCATGTGGAGAATTCTCATTTACAACAGGTGTAGAAGTAACATGCTGCTTTGAACCAGGGACAGGTGATGGCTGTCCTCCAGCATTGCTTTCATTTAGCTTCTGCTGGGCGGCCAACCTAGACTGCATGAGTGGAATGAGCTGTGCCATCACATTGGCATTTGCAGGTTGTGAAAGATCGATGTTGCGCTCAAGTGCCCAGGCTTGCATCATGTGTAACTGAGCAGCTGCAACAAGCTGGTTATTGGCCATGTTTTGGATACTTTGCTGACCCTGTGATGCCTGCATCGGCCTTGCAATATTTGCAGGTATCGTTTGGCCAACACATGTTTGCTGAATTAAAGGCATTTGTTCATGTCTCTGTTCTGAGGACAGCTGTCCCTGCTCCATCTGTTTTTCTGCTCGAGAGATATGTTCAGAAGAGGTCTTGGAGGATGATGCCTGACCTTGATTAGTGGCTTGCATGGACATGACTTCCTGCATCTTCAAATTTCCCATTCGGACATCTGGATCCTTGCCAGTGGATGGCCCCATCACTCCTATTTTGGCTTGTTGCTGTGATTGCATCGGCAAAGCTGACTTCTGTTGTGCAGCCTGGAAAGCAGAAAATTGCAGATAAGCCTGCTGAACTGGATTTAACCTGTGTTGCTCCACACCCTGACTTCTACTCTGCCCCTCCTGGGAGATACCATGCTGTTGAGCCAAATCAAAATATTTTCTAGACTGCTGAGCAATTTGCATTGAGCCTGGAGATGAAGCAAAATTGCTTCCACCCATAAAGCCTTGAAACGCACCAGTTTGATAAGACACAAGAGCTTCATTTCCTTCAGGTTTTCTCAGTAGTCGTTGCTGTTGCAATGCCTGCATGAAAAGACTAACATTGTAAAATAGACACACTGTTCAATCGTTTTAAACCAGAGAGTTATATTTTACAATTTGATTGGCAAAAATTCCTCAAAATCTCCAAACTCTGGCAGGTACACAGGAGAAAACTCACCAGCCACAAATATAGCTCAAAGAAGATATTTAATCAAGCAGGTACATACTAAAAGTCTGCTCATGAGTTGGGAAAACTCTGACTTTGACTCAGAATCTCCAAGAAAGAAAAGTAAACAAAAGAACTAAAAAGAAGGTATCCGAACTGTTTAGGTTCATATTTAACATGATCATACACTGACTTGCATATCCCTAATTCACTGTGCAGAGAGAGAGAGAGAGAGAAATTGGGCTAATCAAATAAGACAGCCAACTGAAGCTAGAAAAATACAAGCACATGCGAAACAAACAAAAACAATCATAATTTAACAAACATGCGCAACCAACATTCACCCAAAAGGAAAAGAAAATTCAGCCGCAGGTAAGGAATGGAAAATTTGCAAGCAGACCCCACATCTTTGTCACAATTAAAGCTATCTCATCACTAGAGTGAAGCCAAGTAAAGTTGATGACCAATTACAGATTAAAAAAAGGCCTCCCAGTTAAAAAGAAAAAGGAAAACACTAGCATCACTTCCCGTTTACACCATTTACAAACCTGCCTAGTTTGCATCAGCCAAATACCAAAAACAATTTCACGATCGTTCTATATTTTGTTCAAAACCATCAAACCAATCACTTGCATTAATTACTACATTAAACTCCCAAGGCCTTAAATTTGTAAAACCCCAGATGCCCAAACATTTACCTGCCTAGACCCTAGTTGCTGCTGTTGTTGCTGTGCTGAATCAAACCCTAACTGCGGCGTCGACACGGCGGATGAAGACGACGAAGGAGATGCAGCCGCCGACGTAGAAGCTGCCCGCCCTGCCGGCCCTATGCGGCCGGGACCACCAACACCAGATTGCATGAAAATTTGATAAAGTTCCCCCAAAAAAAGGGGTAAAAAAGATCAAAGGCGAGAAATGGAGAAGATACGTGGAGAAAATCCAAAACCCCGTCCAAAGTATCGACAAAACCTCAATTTTACCCTCCGATACCAACGTTCAAATCAAGCTCACAGCTCACTCACATATAAACACACACAGTCTCTTCTCCACTATCTGCCCACCTTCTCTCTCTAGGTTTCCATTATCTTTTTCTTACATTTCTCTCGTCATCACCCAAATTTCTTCAAAAACAACAAAAAAAACCCTAAAATTTAAAAAGAACCGACTTTTGCGGGGACAGATTAGATATATCCCACTCCCAGCGACCCACCCCACGGAGGTGAAGAGAGAGTGAGACAGCACCAAAATGATTCGAAACAGTCAAATGCTACAAAGACTCCTGTGAAAAATTTCCCCAGATTGCAGTTGAAGTCAAAACCCTAGGATTTTTGTTTTGGGGCTTTTTAATTTATTGCGTATTTAGTCCTTTCTCTCTCTCTATTTTAATTTTTGGCTTTTTCTTGACTTTAATGAATTGGGCAATCGATGAGCTTTCTGTCCCTTTTTATAGGATCTGTTTTCAAGTGGGGTCCATCAAAGTTTCAGTGGGACCCACTGAGGACGTTCTTAGTTACGGATTTGCCCCTGATTTCTGGCTTTAATTACCTTCTCGGTCCTCTCCTTTCTGTCAGACAGGCTGTACAATATAAGTTAGGGAACATAATCTTACCTTATATAATAAAAAAGTTTATTTTTCACGTGTAGCGTAAATTAATAATAACACAAAATATCAATAAATACGCATAATTAAATATATAAATAAAAATTTGATATAGTATTATAGACCCAAAATAAGATTATTTTATATACATTATATTATACGACAACATTTTGAAATTTATATTAGAAATTAACAAAAAAGATAACTATTATAAAATTAAAATTATAAATAATTTATAAAAACTTATAAAAATTAAAAAACATATTGATAATATGTTTAATTAGGGATTCAAGATATTTTGCCCTAATTTATATGTAAGCTTCATTTTTTAATTAGGGATAACAATTTTGATTTAATTAATTTAATAAATTGGGTTAATTAAATTTAAATAATTTTAAGTTTAAGAAAATTAGTCTTATTCAAATTAATTTAATAAAATAATATTATTTAATTTAAGTCATTAAAGACCTTATCATCATTCTTTTTTTGGGTAAATTAATTGGCACATCAATATTTCATAAATAAATAATAAATCTAAATTAATAATATTTTTCACTATCAACGGCATTATAAATCCACACTTAAAGGCTTTTAATAAGATTATTGTGGTTATTTATCAATTATAGAATAATATATGGACAACAGAAAAGAAATAAGATTTGATTTTTTCTAATATTGTTTTTTATTCAAAGATAAACCTAATTTATGTAAATTAAAATTCTTAATTGTGATATGTAATTAAGAATTAAATATCATAAAATATCTTCAAATAATTTCTTAATTTATTAAACTATCCATCCAACAATTTCATATTTTATTAATTTAATTATCCTAATCATAATTTACTAATTTTTGTTCTAAGAATTTGATTCCAATAATAAGTATTAATTTATTAAAGCAACGTTAAAGTTATTTAGCAAGTGGGTTTAACCAAAAAAAATTTGAATTGTTCAACTTTTTTGTTTAATTTTTTACTTTTCGATTTAATTTAATTTATTAACCTTTTTGTTAAATCTAATAGATTTATTAGTTAAATAGTTAATTTTTGTTAATTAATAAGTCATTGTAAGCTAAAATAAATCAATTATTTTTAATTAAACTTTAAATATAAATAATTTGATTAGTTAAATTAAATTAATACTATTTGATTAACGTCGAGATCCAATCAAATTAAATGAAGACCACCATAATTTATAAACCTTAACTAAACTTAGAATATCTAAAATTATGCAACAAGAAATTAGTTATGTGAAAAATTAAGAACTAATTTTCATCGATCAAGTAGAGCTTGACAATTTTAACTAATCAAAATTAATAAGTTAAAATAATTTTAGTTATGTTTAAATTATGTATCGAATATCTAAATTAAGCTTAAGCTCAATAGTGAACTTTCGAAACATTTTAATTAAAATTAGTTCTAATTTATTGTGAAGCTTATTAATAATATGGCATTGGACAAGATGAGGTTGAAGTTTGATTGATTTATGCCTATCTCAATTTTTTTAATTTAAAATTTTTAAAATAATGTCATTTTAATTTAAAACTTTCCGTTTAACTTATTTTAACAATTCAATTCAATATGGGCTAATTATGAGCCCAAATGCCAATTCATAAACCCTGATGCGGTAAAGCTTATTCTCTATGGGCTTGGCCATCTGAGCCGAAATGGATCAGGTCAGGTTTTTTTGGACTTAATCGGGGCTTCGGTAGAGATTTGGCTCGCACTGTTCAAACCTGGTCCGACTTAAGACTTAACAAATAACAAAAAAATGATGTGATTTATTAAATTTTCATTTGAAAAATTTAAACATCATAAATGTCCCGGCCGACCTATCTTATATTCATTTCTAATTCTCTGACTTATACAAAATAACATTATTTTTGAAATTTATTTTGAAAAAGTGAAATATCTGACTTGTCCAACCCGACTTCTTTAAAATGGAACAAAACAGTGCTTTTAAGTCAAGAAAATTGCCCTACTTCGAAAATTGAAACAAAATAAAACGTAGAATTTCGAAAAGCATAAATCCGACCTGCCGGATTCGAACCAGCGACCTAAGGATTTCAGTTTTTAACAACTACAGTCCTCCGCTCTGCCAACTGAGCTAAGGTCGGTCTTGCTTGACGAATTGATCTAAATTTATTTATTTAGTATAGTTGACCTCTTTTGAAGAATCAATTGTTAGCTTTTAAGTAAGAAAAACTCAATTTTATACAAAATTACTGATTATAATATAATTTAGAATTTAATTACGTAAAAGAGAAATTTATAGAGTTACATATTTAGCATCAAATATATTTAATTATCTTTTGATTATTAAAATTATTTATTTGTACTCTTTGTTGAAATAATATTAAATAGCATAACTCATTAAATCTCCTTAACCATACAATTCAAGGTTAATAATTTGAAATCAATGAGTTTATTATTGTAGAATATGAAAAAAATAGACAATTTTGACTTTTTATATAGAAAATAAAAATTTTAAAAATTACATCTTTAATATTGAATATATTTTATTTTTATTATTAAAAATATTTATTTAAAGTTTGTAGACAAATATCACAAAAATATAAATAACCTTTTTTTTTTGTTCAATAACCTAATTATATTTAAGGGTTGATAATTCTTGATTCAAGAATTTATTATTACAAAGTTAGAATAAAAATAGATAATTAATCTTTCCCCAATTAGAAAGATAACATGCAGGTTGAATTCGAATTCGACCCCTTTCTTACTTGCTGTACCCGTGCCTTCATCCGACCAATTTTTTTAAAATTAAAAGTACAAAATATTGTTATTTTACGTTAGAGTTGGGGGCTTTGGACCAAGATGGGTCTGATAGTCCGGGCCCGACCCGGGCCCTTTTGCCATCTGTAATATATCCTTCAATAAATATTGTATTAAAATTTTATTTCAAAAAATTTCTATTATCTCGTCTTGTTGTAGACTTGTATCGGGAATTTGTAGGGATGTCCAAGAAGAGACAAGATATTCTATTTAATTTTATAATGTTTTATTTTTGTGAGATCCGCATTTATATATGCAGGACTCACGCAAAACTCACATAAATAAATTGTTGAGATTCACTGGATACAATAAGACACCATAAAACTGAACAAAAGATCTAAACTCGTCTGTAAAAGAAAAAGCTTTCGTTGCACGGAAAATGACAAACAGAAATTCTTTATCAGCCATCACTGTTGTAGTGATGGTGATCTCTTCATTTTTCTTTCTTTCCTTTTTTTATTTTTTCAGAAGCATACAAGAAGATAACCATTTGCAGTGCAAACCCCTTGAAGGGATTAATCAACAGGGACCGGTTGCATGTTTTCGGCTTCTCTCCTCAGTTCTTGGAACAGGACGGACGACAAGTATCGCTCCCCGAAACTTGGATGAACGGTCTGAAACAAAATCCAAATCCAAGAATCACCCTTACAAGATTCTCATTCCATAGGAAAAACAGTTTCTGTAATGAAAACTTTTGCTTTGTTCATACCACAATGAGTTTGCCTTTGTTCTCTGGCATTCTAGCCAGTTGAAGTGCAGCCACTGTGTTGGCTCCAGATGATATACCAACCTATAAGAGTTCAAAAGCATATACTTCAACCATAATGTCAGGGAACCTCAAGAAAGTGTTGCAGAAGTTAAAAAGTTGACAAATGAGTTGGTACCATAAGACCCTCTTCCAATGCCAATCTTCTTGCCATATTTACTGCATCATCGCTGCTAACCTGTCAATTATAGTTTCACTGGCAATAGTAAGTTTGAAAGAAAGGTTCGAGTCTAATAATGAGATAAATTTTGACTTGATAAAGCTTATGTTAATATAAAAAAAATTAAGATCAAGCTTGAGATTATTGGCCAATTTAAGTCCACCAAATCTAACCTAAATCAAAATTTATTCTTCATTTTATAAAACAATTAAGATTTTTTAAGTTGATCTAAAATAAGATCAGACTCAAACTTAAATTTATTTCAGTCAAATCGTCTACCCTGTAGCTAATTTTAGAAATTTACGGTTATATTGAAGTAGGCTTACGCCTTTAATCAGCTATAATTTACCTCCAGAACCCTCTCCATCACATCCATGTCCAGTATGTCTGGTTTGAATCCAACCCCATTGCCAGTGATTTGATGGGGACCTGTTTCAGCAGTCAAAACTTATATAGTCAGTTTATATTCAGGTTGTCATATCAACAGAAGGTAAAGTTCGTAGCTTTCCAGTTTCAGAACCGCCGTTGAAGTTTTGATGAGCAATAAAAGTTTTAGTAGTTTGGAATAGTAGCTAACAAGAAGATGAAAAAGATTCTTACCTGGTTTACCACCGTTCAGTACGTTACTTTCAGCAGGTTCCACTCCATAAATCTACCATAAAAAGTAACAGAGGATCTCAGATATGCCAATACATGGTAGTGATGCAGTGAAATGTTCTAGTTCTTACCTTAACATCAGGATTTTTGGACTTAAGGTACTGTCCAACACCACTCACTGTCCCTCCACTTCCTATTCCCATTACAAAGATGTCCACTTTTCCAAGCGTGTCATCCCATATTTCAGGACCTGTAGTTTCAAAATGGACCTGTTCTAGTCCATTTTAAGAGTCAGATAATATCCCAAACCTGTTCCTGAGGTGTTGAAAACATCATAAATTCACGGAATTCCCCACCTGACTGTTGGCAGGATTTGAGAACTGTTGCAGCATAAAAGCATTTGGTGTGGACTCTAAAAGTTGGTAAGCCTTCTTGACAGTTCCTCCCATTCCCTTGGTGGGATCAGTCAGCACAAGGTCAGCTCCAAATGCTCGCATAGTCACTCTTCTCTCCAAGCTCGTATATGAAGGCATAGTCAGAACCATCTTGTAGCCTTTAATGGCGGCAATGAATGCCATACTGATCCCCATATTACCAGAAGTTGGCTCTATCAAAATCGTCTGAAACAATCAAGTTTTATCAACTTAAAGAACACATAACAAAAAAAAAAGAAAGAAAAAGAAAAGGCCTGCCCTGTAATTGAATCCATGACTATGCAACCGTTAAACTATTCAACTAACCTTCCCAGGAGAAATCAAGTTCTTCTTTTCTGCATCTGTGATCATGGCTAATGCAGGCCTATACAAAAACTTTTATTTAAATTCAAAATTGAGCATATAAAAAAATTTAAACTTGAATTGATCCAATTATAATCAGTACCTGTCTTTGATGCTGGCAGTAGGCTGCATCATCTCTTGCTTGACAGCTATGTAGGCCTCACATCCTTCAGTAACTTTGTTGAGGTAGACAAGAGGAGTTCTCCCAATGAGCTAAAATGGATATACAATGGAGAATTCATTCCATGTGTTAGACTTTTATAAGTAGTTCATTTTCATGCAGATTCTTCCAAAAGAAAAGGATTAGCAAATTGTAATTTAGGTGCTTGAAAAAAAATAATTATAATTTTCTAGTTTTTGTTTTCTTTTATTTTTTAAACAAAAAATTATCTGATTATTAATATTCATATTCATATTTTTATACATAATAACATTTAATTATAAATTAATTTTATGAATTAAATAAGAAATATTTATTTTAGTTTCTTACATAATATTTACTAATAAATATTAATAAAATATATTAAATAAAGAATTTAATAAATTTTTATTCTATAAACAAATATTAAAATAAGTTAAATAATTAAACAATGTTTAGTAATTAATATTAAATAGTTGAATAATATATTTAATTAATGAAAATCAAATTAAGAAATAATTCTTATTGAAAAATTAAAAAATAAATAAATAAGTTTTTTATTCAATTCAAAAAAATAAATGTGATAATAGACAAACTCCTATTTTTATAGTAAAATTTTTGTACACTAGTTATATGATATCGTGCAAAATTTATTAATAAAAACTAATATTAATTAATTTGTAAACTTAATTCAATTTATTTGTTTAAATTGAGACGATGAAATAAAATAAAAATTATTAACTAATTCATAAAATGTTACACAAAATCTCAAAGTCAATTAAGGATAGTAATAGGTCGGCTCATGGCCGATCTCACTAATTTGTTAAAAATTAATAAGTAACATAACGTTTTTTAATTAAATTCGAATCTGAATTATCTAAATTTAGGCTTACCCAAGACTTAATTTTTTTTAAGTAAAATATTATTGTTTTGATTAAAAAAATTAAGCCTCAAATTAATATAGACCTGATTTAGCCTATTGAAAACACCTTAATTTAAACTCTTGAATCTTCACTTTACAAAAATTTAGAGAAGGAAATAAGTTATGCAGTTTTTTTAAAATATTATCATAAAAATATTATTTTCGTAAATTAAACACGTGGCAATAAGATTATAAAGGAACAGCTTTACAAATTTGGTTTTTATCCCATTACAGTAACCACGTGTGTAATGGTTCTTTTTTCTTTTTCGTTAGATTTTTTTTCTTCCACACAACTGACTCAATTCCCTATCCAATCCTTTTCTTTGATGTCTTAATTTATAAATATTATCAAATTATTATAATTTATATAATTATACTCAAAAAATAAAAAATATAGATTCGGAAATTAAAAAATAAAGGAAAACTAGTAGTAGAAGAAAATCCAAATTATTTAGAAAAGAAAAAAGAATCAGTTTTTTTTTTTTGAAATTTGAAAAAAGAATCAGTTATCACATGTATGAGAAAGGAGTGAGAAAATTTTACTTGGGAAACTCCTGGTTTGATTTTGGTGCCAGGAAGGTTCTTGGGCAGATCTCTGAGTCTTTGAGCGAAAGAAGAAGAGTCCACGGCGACGTTGGTGGAGAACAACCTGCTGCTGCATACTGAACCAGGTCTTTTCTTGAAGAAGCTCCATAGAGTCGCCATTAATGGAGGTTTGGTCGAGTGGGTCTTAAATGGAATGGAGCTGGTTTGATTGGGTGAAAGTGCATGAACTTGGTAATGTTACATCCCCCCTCCTTTTATACACGAAATCGTCGGTGAGGGGCCAAATGTATCTGAACCATCGCGTCATCTCCACATGACTGATTTGCTTGTCCGGACACGGCCATTATCAATCAATTACAATTACAGTAGTTTTAAGACTAATATTTTAGTTAATTTCGTCTTTTTTATATTATTAGGAAATAAAAAATCAAACTTTATTTAATTTTATTATATTAGTTCAAACAAGTATATAGTAATAATCTGATGATAACAAAGATAAAGAGTAAAGATATTAATAGGTCTAGTGCGGCCCTGTCTTGTATATCTTTTTAAAAAGATATAAAAAATAATGTAATTTTTGAAGTTACAAACGGACCACAGGTTGAGCTTGGCCGATCACTTTGACTTATGATCGGTCAATCTAGGGCAAAATTGAGCAAGGTCAGGTCGGTTCAAAATTACCATCACTAATGAAGATGTTTTGTTAGATGTGACGAGGAATAGAATTATAAAAACAAATTAAATGTGATTAATATTAATGAAAAATTAATATTGACAAAGTCTATGTATAAAAGAATTAATTACTTAAGAATTAATATTTTAGTTTAGATTCGAATTAATTTGTCTTGATTAATTTTAATTTAAAATTGAAATTCAAAAGGATAAAAATTAATTCAAAACTTGAAAAATTAATAAAGTTATGGCATAAACTCCCCGATCATAATCCACTAGAATTTTAACATAAGCTCAAGCTTATTTAAAAGTTTGAATCAATTTTTTTTTAATTAGATCAAAAGGTAAGTCATTAAGACGAAAAAATTAAGGTTTAAAAGGTTCAACTAGTATTAAACTGTCAAAAAACTAACTAAATATTAAATAAAATAAAGAATTTAAAATATTATTGAAAGATATTATCTTTATTTATAAGAGAATTTGAAGTTTTATTTAAAAAATTATTATATAAAAATTAATATATTTATTTTAGTTTATAAGAATTTATTAATTTAAAAAAATCGACCGATTAATTAACAAATTGATCTATTTTCAACAACACGAATTATTAGAGTAAATTGAACTGAAAAAATAAAAATTTAACAATAAGATAGTTCCATATTTTTATGATTAAAGTTGGATTTTTTAATCCGATTTATCATGAATGCTATAATTAGTTTCTAAAACCTAATCAACATAATCAATAACCTGATTTTAGTTGTTGCATGTACCATTCTTGCATCAGCTTCTTATATTTAAATATATGATAAATATTATTTTGTTAATCAATAAAAAATAATTAAATTTTTGTATAAATATTTTTTATTTAAAATACACTCATAATTCTAAGTAGCAATCAAATTTGGATTTCTACGTAACTTTTGGTCAAGCCGACCCAGTGACCCTAGGACAAGGGAGAATTGGCTTCGTAATTCGTATATAGCAGCCTCACGTTGCTTTTATGCATCTCACGACTGGTAAAAATCGGAACTAGTGCTGCTTTGTCTTTTTAAGGTAGCCAATCCAAAAGACTAAATTGTTGAGATTTAAAACGTGGTTGTAAATCTTATATTAGATAGAGATGAAATTTGTAAGGAGTCTTATAAGTAGAAATGACTTATAAATTTAATATTTTAAAGTTTTAGGGTATACTTGTTTGAGGGTAATGGAGAAAAATGTATAGGAATAGAATTAAACTTTATGTTTGGCATCAAACTATCATTGAAGGGGTAATATTTTTATTACCTAATTATTGGCAATCCTCCATTCCCTTGCTATTATAGAGGAATGAGAATCATTGATTTATTCTCCTAGTATAAGGGCTTTATGTATGCCTTTAATTGGATCATATACTTGATTTTGAACATTTTGTCATTATAAATAGGGTGTATAAAATATAATTCATTAAATTATATTTAAAATTTGATATAAAATAAAATTTTAACAAATTTTTATTTCTCAAGATTTTTAACAAATCAACCACCATCAAAGGTAATGGTAATCATTCCTTCATCTTAACCAACCATCATAATTATAATGATTATATCAATTCTCATTCCTCTCTATATTCATTCCCATTCTTATTTCCATTACCTTTTGTGAACCAAGCGCCCCCTAAAATGACTAGGACAACAAAGTCATTAGGAACAAGTACGATATTAACAAATAGATTAGCTTCATTTGACTAGCATTAGCTAAGCAGTAGGAAAACTTTTATTAGTATAGGTAAGTAACATTGTTTGAGTCCCTACCTCAGACGCCTGGCTAGGCAGAGTAGCCAGGGGTGGGAGCAAACACCATGGCCAGTATTAATCAGATTGTGCTTAAGGACGATTTAGTCTTGATTTAAATAGCTCGTTGCTTTTGGCATAAAGTGATTTAGTAATAAGGATTTCATGCAGTCTAGATAAAATGATTCTGCATAGAGCTCTGCGATGAAGGAACACTCCACTGTTCTTTTCCCTTTATAGCTCATACACCTTGAAAATAGAGCACAACCTAAAGATCTTGAGGCCATTTTTGATTGAAAATTTTATTCCTAAAGCCCAAAGGATCACCTAATCCCATAAAAGAATTGGAGCTTGAAATCCACACTAATCAAGAAAATGTCTCCAGATGAAAGGACATATATAGAAAAGATGATCTAGGTGCTCAGGAGCTCCCTGACAGAGGCAACAAGTATCACTTAAGGAGGGATCTATATGACTTTTTCAAAAGTCCAGAGGCATTTCCCC
>JANSVB020000195.1:4853685-4870434 GCA_025504935.2 Erythroxylum haughtii
GACTTGTTATATTACAATTTAAGTATACAGACCATCACTACCATCACCTTCACCGCCACCAGTCATTTAACGAGCACACCTTCTTTTACCGTAATGCATTGATAGAGAAGGTCAAAACCATGTGATTGTTATCTTTTTGTTATAAATTTTCAGAGAAGATAAAAGATAAGGAAGGGAGTTGTAAAAGAATTGAGTCCAAGCCCAATTAAAAATTCTTGGTAGGTTGCTCACCGAACCTTAACCAAATGCCCACATGAGAAGTCCATTTTTCATTAAAGAAGACTCACTCAATTGTTCTATGAAGATATCGGAATGGGATATTGTAAATATATCATCATTAAACAGAACAGGGCAGAGTGATCCTTAAAAAGTCTTGAACTCCAGTACGTGACCTCATCTTTTCTCTCTTTTCTTTCTTGTGCCCTGTTTTGTTGTGTCTTAGTTCCTCAACTAATCCCTTTTAAGTCGTCTTCATTAAATGCTTGAATTTAAGACCTCCCTCCCTCCCTTTGCCTGCAAATTTAGGTGTACATGTAGGAAGTGAGAGGGAATACAAAGATGAAGTCTTTTGAGTTTTGAAAAAAGGTTATTGCTAATGGTGGTTTTGCTGGTAAAAGGAAAACGAGCAAGGGGAATCGCTGTTTTTAAGCTTTCAAGTCTCAACGACCTCTCAGGGCATTTATAGTGCTACCATCTCAATGTTAGAGAAAGAGAAAGATACAGAGATGGTCCAATGTCAAGAAAACAGTCTGGCCATCATAATTGCTTCCATTACATTTCACCTATAAATCTCCTCTCTCACTATACTCCATTTAGTACTATCACTTTGTTCTTTCCTTGTCTTTCTCTCCTCCCTCTCTAGTCTCTTCACATCACTCCTTTCTCTCTCTCTCTCTACACTTTTCTGTATCACTTTTTTTAACTTCTCCCATTTTGATGATCCTTCATTTTATTCTTTGGAGAAGAGGGCACCTGGGATTCTCTTAAAGATCGAAGCTTTTTGCACTTCAGCTTCATTTTCGAGGTAAGTGAAGTTCATAGACTATCACCAAACCAAAGCCAAAACCAATACCGAAAGTGTTCTGTTTTTCTTTTCTTGTTTTGTATACTTGTACACTGTGAGTATGGATATATCCACCGCCTTGTTGCTTCTAATGGCGGTTACGGCATATCTACTGTGGTTCACATTCATATCACGGTCGTTAAAGGGTCCACGTGTCTGGCCCTTGTTGGGCAGTCTTCCTGGGTTGATCGAGAACTGTGACCGCATGCACGACTGGATCAGTGACAATCTACGCGCCTGCGGCGGCACTTACCAAACGTGCATCTGCGCCGTCCCGTTTCTGGCCAAGAAGCAAGGACTCGTGACGGTCACGTGTGACCCGAGAAATCTTGAGCATATCTTGAAGACCCGATTCGACAACTACCCCAAAGGGCCTACATGGCAGGGAGTGTTTCATGATCTTCTCGGTGAAGGCATCTTCAACTCTGATGGGGACACGTGGCTATTCCAGCGTAAGACTGCCGCACTGGAATTCACCACCAGGACTCTTCGTCAGGCCATGGCTCGCTGGGTCAGCCGAGCCATTAAATTGAGATTCTGCCCGATTCTCGAATCGGCTCAGGCCAGAGGGGAGCCGGTCGATCTTCAGGACATGTTGCTTCGGCTCACTTTCGACAACATATGCGGTTTGGCCTTTGGTAAGGACCCTCAGACATGCGCTGTCGGGCTGCCGGAGAACGGCTTCGCTTCAGCTTTCGACAGAGCCACTGAGGCCTCACTTCAGAGGTTTATATTGCCTGAGGTTTTGTGGAAGGTTAAGAAGTGGCTCCGGCTAGGGATGGAAGTGAGCTTGAGCCGAAGCTTGAAGCAGCTTGACGACTACTTGACGGAAGTTATCAATGCAAGAAAACAAGAGCTAACGAACCTACAACAGAAAGATGGGAACCTACACGATGATCTGCTCTCTAGATTCATTAAGAAGAAGGAGTCATACTCAGACACATTCCTCCAACACGTGGCGCTCAACTTCATTCTCGCCGGACGCGACACGTCGTCGGTTGCTCTCAGCTGGTTCTTCTGGTTGATCATCCAAAACCCTTCAGTGGAAGACAAAATCTTGACCGAAATATGCACCGTTCTGATTGAGACACGCGGCGATGACGATCTGTCAAAATGGGTCGATGAGCCTCTGGTCTTTGAAGAGCTTGACCGTTTGATCTACCTCAAAGCAGCATTGTCAGAGACCCTGAGGCTCTACCCTTCCGTGCCTGAGGACTCCAAGCACGTGGTCGCCGACGACGTGTTGCCGGACGGCACCTTTGTTCCAGCGGGCTCGTCGGTGACGTATTCGATATATTCAACTGGTAGGATGAGAAGCACATGGGGTGACGATTGCATGGAGTATAGACCAGAGAGGTGGTTGTCATCCGACGGCAAGAAGTTCATAATGCATGACTCTTACAAGTTCGTGGCATTTAATGCAGGTCCAAGAGTTTGTTTGGGGAAGGATTTAGCGTACCTACAAATGAAGTCCGTGGCGGCATCGGTGCTTTTACAGCACCGGCTTGCGGTGGTTCCGGGACACAAAGTGGAGCAGAAGATGTCGTTGACATTGTTCATGAAATATGGACTTAGAGTTAACGTGTATAAAAGGGACCTGGAGGGTAGTGTGGAAAGAGTAAAGAAGGTTTTGCATTGCATGGGAAGTTAACGGAATAGGTAACGGCGTGAAAGTGAAGAGATTATAGGAAGGTGGAAGTTGCTCCTAAGGTCATGTCGTGTTACTTAAGGAAAGGTGGGGACTGAGTCCCTGTGAAAATACAATATAAAGAGAAGGGAAGACGGCAAGAAGAGAGTGGGCGTGGGTCATATAGTAAGTCCCTACTTTGTCTCACTCACAGGCTTTGAAGATAGAGCATTGGTGACTTATACATGCCAAACCTAGGCATAGTTTTTCTTCATTTTTAAACTTTCATGATTAATATGAGAGGGATAAGAAGAGGAAAAAAAACACAAAAAAAGAGAAAAAAAAAAGAGTTGAGTATTTTGAACTCACTCTACTTTCAAAAGTTTTCATAGATTTTTTTTTATTTTGATTTGTTTCAATTGGTTGTAAGAGGAAATAAAGTTTCATAATTGAAGTATAAGTCCTATATTTATATTCTAAAATTTAGTCGTTATGTTCTTTTTTGTTCTGCTATAGTAGCAGTGGTAATAATATATACTATTGAATTTTTCTAAATTTTGCCAGACTTAGTTCATAAGGAGTAATGAAAATAAGAATAAGAATAAATATAGTAAAAAAATGATAGAGTATAGCCAACAATAAACCTCATTCTTCTGGTAATCCAAAAAAATCAAGTATTACTAAAAATAGAGAAATAAAAGTATTACATCTGTTGATACCAAACATGAATTTTCATTTCATACCTGGACCTTTTTTCCCGTTACCCCAAATAAGCACCCCTCAGTTGTTATTTATTATTATTATAGCCTTACGACGGTTGTTGGTTAGAGGAATAGTACTACCAGGTGATTGAGAGTTTCTGAACTTTCAATTCGTGCCTGTGTGAAACTGAAACCAGAGAGAAATTGCGCCTGAAAAGAAAGCTATGTCGTGTGAATAGCTATTATGGCTATGTTAAGCTCATCTAGAGAGGGGAAGAGCAAATTTTGTAACGTAATTCTGCACAAACAATGTTGAGTGATGTACTAAAAAGGAATGCTAAAATGGAAAATCTGTACTTGCTCGAGACAAATATTCCGCCAACGGTTACCAAATCCATGTCACCGCTGCGGTGATTACGACACCTTCAATAGGCATTTCTTTTTCTTTTTTAAATTCCCTTTTTTTTGACAGTATAGTAAGTAAATCTTTAAATAAATACACAAATGCTTTAATTACATATTTTAGTAATTTATTTTATGAATTAGTAATTAAAATTAAGATAAGATTCAATTGAATTAATATTTAGGAAGTTTAACGTAACTTTGATCAATCATCTATTTCAATAAGTGAATTGTAACCTTTTTTGTCGATGCCTTGTATTTATGGTATTTGAAATAATACACATTTACCGCAACTCAAATATGCTTTATCAACCACGTCGATTGACATTTTGCCAAGGCAATTCTTGTTAATAATGTCAAATACGGTGGGTGATATGAGTTTACATTGCAAATTAAAGCTGCATACTACTAAATCTTCTCAAACTCCGCATTTAGTAAGATTTTCAAAGGATGTTATTGTACACAAGTTTAGATGTTATTGCTGTTGTATATAAGTTTACATTTTATAACACCAACCTAATAAAAATTCTATCAATACTCGATTTAAAATCTTTATTGATAGAGAAACTATTTCTGTAAATTGAAATTTCATTAATAATAAATAATAGTAAGACCTTTCAAAATTTGAGTCTAAATTTAAATTTAATTTAACATTCGATTAAATAAAAATTTATCTATTATTTTAACTAGGCAAGTACCAATTTTACCAATTATAATTTCCATCACAACTTCTCTCCACAAACTCCATATACCTATAGATTCAAGTGAAAAGATTAGATTCAACTTTTTAAATTCTTTTTACCAAATTTTAAAATCATGTCATTTAAAAATTATCCTTCAACATTATTAGAATTTTGACTTTTATGTAACAAGAATAAATATTTATTTATAGTAAAGAGTTTATAACTAAATTTCAATATATTGAAAATTGATTTATGAAATAATGATAACATCTAATATATAAATGTGAAAATGTTAAGAATTCTCGAAAAAAGGAAAGACATTAAAATATTTATCCATAACTTTTGCCAATGTCTATACTTTCATTACCAACATTTCTACCAAGGTCGACTGCTCAATGCTTTGTAGGTGTACAATCAAGTCAGCTTGTGTTGCTAGAATTTAGTAACCGTGAAGTAGCCATGGAATTAAGACTTATTGTAGGGTGGTGAAAAGTAGGGTTGATAATGGGTCGGCCCTAACCTACCCGAGGCCCAGTTGGCGGCTTGAAGCCAGTCAATTCATGTTGGGTCTAGGCCAATTTGTCAATCTCTAATTAAAAATCTGACAAGAGTATATACTGAGAGTTGTAGGAGTGCAAAAAGCTCACTTACATGAGAAGCAGGAAACTTGTAGATATAAATTAGGACATTTATCTACTTGATTACTATGATGTAAGAAAGGGACATTACCTGACTTAAAAATCTTTGCAGCCAGAGTTAAATCATTTCAGGGATAGGGGTAAGTAAGTACCTAAAAGGTGGCAAGAAATCTGAGCTTGTTCTGTACTCAGTTGTTCACCATGCATATGTCTCTATTCCCACACTGTTCCATCTTCTTAATCACTTCGACCTCTTTGGATGTTTCAACTTGGAACCTTTTGCTTGTAGGTTGTGGCCACTATCCTCTCTTAACAGAACTTTCAGTCAAGAACTTTCTCACCTGTTGAGAAGATGTTCCAGACCAATGTGCCAATGATGTAGAGTGCAACAGCCACCTTAAACACATCATCCCAAGAACCTAAAAGAACAGAAATAACAGACTCGAAACAAGTGAGTGAAGTAGCAAGATCCCGGGGAAAAGTAAAACAAGCCATCTACTGGCTTACCTTTTTGGAGTATATAACCAGTTGCAGCAGTACCAAATACACCAGCGAGCACTCCAGCTGTATTTGAAAGTCCTAGCAGTACACCCTGGCATTGGATAATCTCTTAATTTTCACCAAGATCTTGAAGTAGTTTTACAGTGAATGCTTTTAGGATATTTTATCAAATAAATTGATGGGTCATCGAATGTCAAGCGACAATAACAGTAGAACCTGTAATCTTTATTCTTTGGATGTGTACTTAAATCATAATTTGCACAATACAGAGAGCAACAACTCACAGCATAACGCGGGCCAATATCTTGATGGTTGGAATAGAGCCCAGACTGAGAGAATGCATCTGATCCCTGTTGTCAACCACGCATACCAGAGGTAAATTGAGTCACATAGTTAATGACTAAACTCTTTTTTTTTTCTTTTTCACATCAACACTAGTTTGATGGAATCACACAATTTAGGTAAAGCAAATTATTCAAGTAAAGTTATACCTAAACATATTGACATCATTTTACATCAAACCAGAAATTCTCAGATCACTCACTTCAACAGAAAAAATTCCTGGATCATTCTAGTAATATTAAGTAGATTTATGAGAAACAGATGTTATAGCTTGAAAAGGAAATTTTGAAGATAAATGTCAACGTTGTGGAAGAAATTATACAAGAATTAGTATAGGGAAAGGAAAATAACAAGTAATTTATGCTCTGAAATTGATAATAAATTCAAACCAACCTGACTGCAAGCCATGCATAGTACGGCCATAGCAGGAGTTGTAACACGGCCCAATTGTGTAAGAAAGACGGCTGGGCCTAAAAACCCAATTGATTGCATTATCTACAAGCCAAGAAGTTGGATGAATTATTAGCAGAGTTAACGACAATAAAAAGGCAATAAAAGAGGACTCAGGAAATAAATATCCTTGCCTTTCTAACTGCTGTAATGGAAAAACCTTTGCTCACAAGTGTGTCTGCAATCCAGCCTCCTATGTTTGCAAAAACAGCCATGGTCAACCACGGCAAGACACAAAATAGCCCAGATTCAGTGAGGTTAAACTTCAACACCTGAGGAAACAATCATGAAGATAAAGGAAAAACAACTTAATCCTCTATAGATTGGGAGAAAATGTAGTAATAACCAATTAGAATGAAAATGGTGAAATTTTCAAGCTTAAGCGTAGTTGAGGTGAAGGGAAGAAGAAGTTAAGATGTTTCGTATTTCCAATGATTCAGATGAGAAACATTCAAAAGAAAATGTTTGATAGGTGCAATCTAATACGTAAAGCTTTCGTAGGAAAGAAATAACAGAGGACAGATGGACTAATCTCTGACATGGAGCTGATATTTATAGAAAAACTATCTACAAGTTCTTATGACTTCTAGGAAAAGACATTTTAATATTTGAATCATATGATGCCATAGAGGTAATCAAACAACTTCTCAATTTGTATAATCACACATCACTTGCCAGCACGGCAACAACATCAGACTGACTATGGTGCCAATACTAAAATAGAAGAAAGTGGATCTTGCAAGAAACGTTCGCACAAATACTTTTCAGGTTGCTATAGTAAATAAACAGAAATAAAACAGTAACAGTAGATTAGCAAAATAACCTGGCTGTAGTAGGTAGGCATCCACGTCAAAAGAATAAAGGTCCCCCAATTATGGCAGAAGTGAGAGATGATGAGAGCCCAAACTGGTGCTTTTGATAATATTAATTTCCAAGGTATGACTGAAACAGGTTCTTTTGACACGTTGCCCCCCAAGATAAGCTTATTTTCCTGATAACTAAGTTCAGGATCTTCCTTTGGTGAGCTATGTGCCTGAAGCAAACCAACCAAAGATGCAAAAACAGATTTTTGAGTTGCTCTGTCATGAATCATAAATATATACATTTTTCACCAACATTATGTCCAATATTGTGCATTCTCATATCAAGCTATTGCAGTTATGATTTTGGTCCAGCAGAAAACACCTTGCATTGGTTCTCAATATTATCAACATGCAAGTTCAGCTTCTTTTTTTTTGCAAAGAACATGAAAAAACAGTTATGACTTATTGGCATGAAAATACAGCCATGATGCAAGATCAAGTTACCTTTCTTAGCCATAGTGCAAACCAAATACTTCCAAGGGATCCAAACGAGTAGAATACAGATGGCCACCCAAATTTCTGGATTAGTATGGGGGAAACAGCTAATCCAGTGACAGAACCAAGATACATCCCACTATAAACGAAGGCAAGTGATCTGCTTCTCTCCGACACAGGAATCCACTTGGAAAGAATATTATTCATGGCAGGCATCGCAACACCCTGCATGCAAATTGGTCACTGTGGGCAATGAGAATCCTCAATTTACTTTCCATGAAAATTTAAAATATTATGGGTTATGAGTGCAGTAGTTGGTTACTACATTAGAACATAGATTAAGTCCCTAGATCCACCTCAAAATTCAAAAAGTAAGACAAGAAACACTACAGAAGAATGACAAGACTCGAGAGATTTACTCAACAAAACAAGCACGGAGACAACCAATTTCATATTTCAAATGAAGATTCTAGTCTCATTTCATAGATCTGTTATCATTAGTGACATTGAAAACTAGTTCATGTTAGGTTCATTTTTGCTTCCATAATGTTCATATGTCTTTTCTAGCATGAAAACACTATCATAAAATATGAAATATCCAAAAGTAAACCGCAAATCAAAAGTAGAAGCGTATAAGAAGAGACAACCTCGCCAATCCCCATAAAAGCACGCATCATAAGCAAGAAAGGAAGTCCAATCCTTGCAGCAATAGGCGTCAAAACAGTAGCAACTGACCACCACACAACTCCAAAACCCAGCACCAGTTTTCCACCAAGCTTATCTGCCCAGATACCCCCAAGAATCTAGAGACCAGTAAAAACAAATTACAGTTGAACATTAAGCAACAAAGTTTCTAGCTCTTGAGATGCAAAAGAAATATTTCTTTAAATAAGTTTCATGTTACTACACCAATAGTTAATTAAGTTTCCCAAACTTCTGAGACATCATGAATATCTAAGATCATACCTGAGTCAGTAGATAGCCCCAGAAAAATGATGATTGAATTAAACCAACAGTTGCACTGTTCCAGTTGAACTCTTTCGACATCGGAAGAACTGCAATGCTCATATTAACCTGCAACAAAAAGATTGAAACTAGCACATGATTCAGCTATGAAAACTAGTGATAACAGCAAACGATTGACATGTATGATTCTTAATCGAAACAATCAATTTTGTAAGTTTGTCTTAGGAATTCAGATGTAGAATTGAAATTGCTAATTCCTCACCCAATTTCACGTGACAAGAACAACAGAATTGACAGCGTTCATACATTTCCATGGAAATTAGACATAGTTATTGCAAATCCAAACTAAAAAATTTCACCAAACTATTATAATTTGTATGCAACAAAATCGAACCTTATATGAGCAACATTTCAATTGAACATCCAAACCACAACACTTGAGTGAAGAAAAGGAAAAAGAGAACTTCAAAAATAACTCACACGGTCCATGTTGCACAACAAAAACGCAGTAAAACAGAGCAGCACAATGACCCATCGTTTTGGAAACTGTTCCAACCAAGCAGACGCTTCCTGGGCATTTCCCTCCACAAAAACCACCTCACTTGATCCATCCACCGACTTCACCGACTCCACACCGCCATCAGTTATCTCATATTCCTCCGACTTGTAGTACGCACGACCTCGCTTCAACTTCGCACAATCTAAATTACAGAATTGCACTTTCCTGGAGAGATCTGAAGAAACAAAGCAACCGCATCTTCTTCTCCGAGGATAAGCTGCTGCTGTTGCTTTCGAGAGCTTCGCGGATTTATAATCTGAATTACCACCAAATGCTTGAACAAACGCAGAATATGACAATCCCCCTGAACTGAAACCGTTAACTGCCCGTCTCTGTAACTTCTCATACAAAACACTCACACTCCCTTGCACATACCGTACAGTATAAATGCTTCTCCGATGTGCTTCTTCTCTTTTTCCAACTTTACCCGCAACCAAACACTCTCTTAGTCTCAAACCATAAACAATCCAACTCTTTTCAAGAGCAACAAAATTCACATGCAGAGAACTTCAAAACTAAAAAGAAAAAGAAGAGTAAAAGCCATACCTGAGCCGACGAAAGAACCGAAGTTCCGGTTAGAAAGTAAACCGCCGATGGCCATTGTTTAACAGTAAGCTGAAGCAGACTGAAACTACTCTCCCTACCTCTACACCATTTCAGCTTACTGATGTACCCAAAAACAGACTGAAACAACGCCGTTTCTGAGCTAATCTTCTGGTCTCAGAGGACCGGACAGGATAAAGTGGAGAAGAGTGGTTTTTTTTTTCTTTTGTTATTTTTCAAAAAGGGAAAAATATCCAAGTGATGTTAGCGTTTGAAACGTGGCACTATCCTCTTCCCAAACCGATGGGCCGCCAGTAGAGTTGGACAAAATGATCGAAATACCCTTCCCTCCTATGAGAACATACGGTGGTTGATCTGGTAAATATAAGTGATGTTGTGGGTAATTGTAGCCGTTACTCCCGAGGAGCATCTCCCGTGGATCACCGGCGAAAGAGTCCGAGGAATGGACAAAGCAATTTTTTATTTTTTATAAATTTCCTATGATAAAGAATTATATATTAAATGCTACAAAAAATATATATGACGTGGGATTTTTCTAGCGGACGCGTGTAACGCAAGACCAAACCGACACCACGCGCGAGCGTCTCACCATTAGTTTTTTTAATTAATTTTTATTAAGAAAATTAACGAATTAAAGCCCCTTTAGTAAACTCAAGTCTCAATTTGAGTTATTTATATCAAAAACTTTTAAATTTAATAATCATAATAAGCTAATTTACATTTATTTTAAAAAAATTTAACTTATAATCTTTTAAAATTAACTAAAATTTTAAGTCTAAAATTGAATTTAAATTCAAGAAATCAAATTTAATTAAATTTAAATCGATTCATCATATATATAACTTAATTTATTAAAATTTTTAAATATTATTTTCAACGCTTAGTTGAAATTTTGCTAAAGTGTGTGATCTAAGAAGATTTGATAATATACAGCCTAATCCTTACTTAATAGAGAGATTATTTATGATTAAACTCGAACTCAAGCGTCCAAATTAAATTAAATTCAAATTCCAAAATAGATTTTAAAAATTTAAATTTAAATATTTAAAAACTTGACCTGACCGGTCAATTGTGAACCAAAGAGGCTTGACCTGAGTGGATCTATGATGAACCTACATGTCATACATTAACACTAGCACAAACAAATCAGCAGGCTAACATATAAGCAAGATTACTACAAAAAAACAACTACAAATTCTAAGCAAAATTCATACATAAATAACAACTATGAATTCTCTTGTTGGAAAAGAACAAAAATTAAGGATAATTTTTGCACTCAAAGTAACTCAGAGATTCATAGTGATTCAGTCAATTCACAATTGCAGAAGTGATATTGAACACCATGTGAAAATTCTTTAATGGGTTCGTTTGTCTTGTGTTTTTAACATTTACAAGGTCGAAGATTTACATTGTTTCCTATACATGTACAAGTTCTGCCACCAACCAGTCACACAACAATGGCCGCCACTAAGACCCAGAGAGCCTCCAAATGGAGGATTAAGAATGAATTTGTGAGAGGAGAAAACAAGAAGGAACGGTGTAAGATTCTAAACCTGGTTGTTTCCAGCAGCAGCACCAACCTCCGTGTTCAATTTCAGAACAGAAGAGGGAAGGTCTCGAGATAATATGAAGTTTCCTTTGAGATCTGCTGTGCCATAGTCTCTTAGACGAGAATCCATCATCAAAGGACAAGATCTCCATGACTCACACATCATTTTAGCTCCAAAATAGACTAAATGGTCTGCAATGCTGTTACCGAGCACTGACCTGCGTCGAAAATGGAGAACAAATTCCAAGAGTTTACTACCTACTTGAACTTCATTAAAGACAAGCTGATCGCAAATGAGACAATGCTGGTGTAGAGATTTTGGGATGGAAGTAACAAAAGATAGATAGTCTTAACATTCAATTACCTGTAAGTTTTAAACGTTCTTCAGATTTCAACAGATGTCATTAATCTTAAAACCTTGATTTTCCACTAATCTAAAGATTATCTAAAGAGGAAAACTCACCTGCTACAGTTCGGGTCTTCACCGGAACCATCACATATCTTCTCTACTTTATAAACTAGACTTCCCACTCCAATGTTATACAACCATACCTGAAGGGGAACAAAAAGCCTTGAATCGTAGGGTTAACGAGAAATCGTACAGATCATCAACAAATGCCAACATTTTATATCATGAGACAGCACTGAAGTATTGAAACGCAAATAACCAAAACAATGCAGCTATGTGTGTCAATGGGCTCTAATTCACTTAGTTCCATTGGCTAAAGACTATCTTAAATGTCATGTGTTGTGAATCACCTTAGCAAAGGAAAATTACCTCCCTTGGGAAGTGGTGGTATGTCTTCTGAGGGAAATGGTGAAAGTAAGGCGGCAGATGAGGAACAATGTCATGGTCATTCGTAACACGGACAGCATTTGGTACCAGTTCACGGTAATAAGATGAGAAAACAGCATTGCCTATACGAGGCTGTCCGAAAGTAAGAACCTCAACATTCTTTGCTTCATGATTCACCTGGAACAGAGATATCCGACAAACATAAAACGAAAAGATTGTTATGAGTTTGGTATATGTATAAATAATTGATCATTTTGGTGGATAGGGGTTGACTAGTATTACAACTAAATCAATTCCACAGAAGGCAGCCATAGCCCCTCCCATTGAATGCCCCGTCACCATGATGTCAAGTTCTCCAAAGTACTCTTTTGCTCTTTTGATAGCATTTAAGACCCCAGGGCGTACTGTTGTGTTGTGATAAGCAGAATAAAATCCATGGTGCACCTATAGATAAGTTCAAAATATGAATGGCAGAGCAAGAGAAATAAATGAAGAAATAACCTCCATCATACACTTCAGTTATCACTCAGCATAACTTTCTGCAGTACGTACCATGGCACCAGGCATGCCAGGATAACTTAGGTCAAGCTGTTTCCAGTACAAGTCTTCAACCCAGTTCTGGATGCTGTAGAGATGCAATTAATCAACTAAAACGAGATAGCTAGAGAAACTCAGCAATAAAGATAACAACCAACAAGACATTCCTAAATTTACAAAGAGCACTAAAATATGGCATGAGAAACACAAATAGATTATGATAGAGCTATTGTATAGACAAGCAAAGGGCACCAAAAGGGTTAACAGCTCATCAAGCACTCCCAACCAGTTGTTCAAATCTTTCTTTATGTTGAGCCAAAAAAGTACATCTCAGTCAAGAATGATTTGGGATTGTGCCTGGGCGTTCTACTGTTTCATTTGTTCTTAGCACAGTACATACCTTAAGAATATAGATAAGCAATACCAGTAACTTAACTTTCCCACATGGGAAAGATGCAAACCGTGCATCAATATTTTGAAGAGGAATATGAAGCGAAAACATATCATTACCTATGTTCTTGGGTTCCTCGGAAAGCAATAACAATAGCATTAAGATCTTTTGCCACTCCAACAAACCCCTATACGTCAATAACCATGAAAATGAATTTATGGTATATGGGCAAAAAATAATTATATGTCACACAAGCAGAAAAGGGAATGGGGTCTATTCTAGTAATAGATAAGTGATGGTACTAAGAGAGTGTACCTGTAAGCAATGCTGAATGTCAACAATCAGATCTATAATCTCAAACCCCTGTTTTCATCCAAAACAGATCTAACAGTCAATTAAGAACAACGAAGACATGAATGACGAGGAAACAAAAATTCAACACAACCGAGATATACCGAGGTTACACCATCACATCTTGAGCAAGTCCAAGTAAACAATTCTGTCAGATCTGAAATATAGACCTGCAAGTACAAAGCTCATTTTCAGCCTCCAAATGAGAAACTTTCTTGATTCAAGAACATTAAATTCGTGGGAAACTAAGACTTCAAAATCTATCACACTGCTGTTCATAAAACTCACCGCAGAAGCATACTCCACCAAGATTGTGGCAAGAGTGTGATTGTAAACACTGAGCTGATCTCTGCCCTTGTTCTTGTGCTTCTGCTTTATCCTTAGCTCTACATGAAACAACAAATTCCCTCTTTCAATGCCCAATATACAAAAATGGTATACAGCATCCAAACGATACTTTCTTATCCAACAAAGGAATATTAAAAAAAGGGGAAAACACAACGTTCCAATATAAAAATTATTCAACTAATGTCTTACGAACAGACTTTTGATCCTAAAGTGCACTTGAATTGATCATTACCTCCCCCACAAGAAAGGGAAAGTAGACATGCGATAATTACCAGAATCAACCACCTTCCTTGCCCCATCCTCTGCAACAATAAATCAAAGTTGAAGAAATCTCTATTGAACCAAGGTAATGAACAAAATCAACGACCATATTGACCTAAGAAACAAACCCCCAAACAAATCGGAACTGTAACGGCGTTCTCGGGGCTCCGACACGGTGGTCCCCAGCTCCAAGCTTGTAAAATGATGGCTCCAAGGCGACCGGCCGATGAAAAAGGAAAATGGAAGTCAACAATTGGACAAAGTGTGCATATTAGATCGATAATTATTTGGGCCCACCCGGAAAAGTTTGATCACATGAATGAACTGAAAGGACAAAGGAGTCCATTATTTCGTACCTTCCCAGATTGGCACTTACCATCTGAAGACCAGAAAAGACATTTATGTCTAAAGTTGATTAGGCTTCAGATTTTGTTATTTTTCAAAAATTTTTAAAAAAATTAGGCTCTTCATCGGACATTATTTCGAATTCAGAACATTTGGATGAAGATTTGATATTTTTAAAATAAAAATAACTTTATTTCCTAAATTTTAAATTTAGAAATAATTGGAAATTGCCTGCTTAAGCCCGATAATACTTAAACTCGGGCCACGTACCTCATGTCCAATTAAGTTCTAGGCTAGACCTAAACAAGGACGTTAGCTCAAACCTGAGGTCGGCCCAACCTAATGTCGTAACTAGTTTGTGTAACTTAATTTGTAGTTAATGAATAATTAGTATTATATATGATTAATGATCTTGTTTCTCCGATAATTATATTCTTGTTTCTTTTGCTTTTGCTTTTGCTTTTGCTTTTCTATTCTTATATAAACGGCATTATATTAAAGATACCTCTTTTAATTTTTATTTTTATGAAATAAAAACTATGATAGTATCAATTAAATAAATATTAAAAAACGAAATTGAGTTTATATTTGGTATTAGGTTGATCCAAACTCGGGCTCCAAAAATTGATATTTGAGCCCAGATTTAACTTAAGTTAAGATTAATTTTTTATTTAAAATTTGAAGATGGCATTATTTTTATTTAAAATTTTCAAGTTTCAAATCAAGTCAAAGCAAGCAACTTGATTATGATCCTGGTCTACACCTCAACATTTTTTAAAAAATTTGAACCTAACTCAAAACAAAGTCATTAATTCAGTCGGATCAAATCAGATCCAAACCAAAATCTCGTCCCTATTTGACACTACAAGGAAAAGGAGGTGTACTGACAGAACTTACCAACGAAAAATGTAAACAAATTGTCGGTAATTAAATTTAGTAACAGTATTTAACAACGGCTAAATGCTTTGTTAAATTGGCTGTCGGTAAATTTACGGACTGAAAAATTATTACCGTTGGTGAATTAACAGTAACAATGTGAACATTTTTCACATTGTTTAACAACGGCTAAATGCTTTGTTAAATTAGTTGTCGGTAAATTTACCGACGGAAAAATTATTTCTGTCGGTGAATTAACAGTAATAATGTGAATATTTTTCAACAATTTATAAACAACCGTCGGTAAATATCGCTCAAAATTACCGACGGAAAATAAAATTCCGTCGGTAAGATTCATAAGTAATTTGCGACAAATTATCATAAACCGTCGGTAATGATTCGACTACTAAGATATTAAATCCTCTTTTTTAAAATCTCGACATTAAATTTTATTAACGGCTATAAATTATCTGTGCATTATTTTGTTGATTTGTTTATATAATTAATTTGTTTAAACAAAAATTTAATTGATCATATAAATTTAAAATTTTCTTCATTCATAATAAAAATATTAAATTGTACATAACTTCAAACCAAATAACTACAACAATCCTATTATCCTGGTGAGTGCAGATGGTCTGAGTCTCCACCCCTCCCCTTCAATTGCTACACATCATTTTTGGATCTTAGTCATGCACTCCATATACTATTGCAACTGACTTATCAATGTCTGCACTGTGCTCTCAAGATGATGGATACGCTTCATTGTCGGTCGTGTAGTTGATGCTGCTGTACTGGACGTAGATGAGTGCAAATAACATATGTTCACAAATGGCCCTAGCCCGAAGATCCTTCCACCACTATCCCTACCACCCGCTGCATCAAAAAATGCCTGACTCTCATCAACAGCTTGTTCTCCCTGAGACTGTCGCTGAATTGCTTCTTGTATTTGGTCTTATTACGAAACAATGTTTATATTAGTAAGTGATAATTATTAAGAATGAATATTAAAGCATAAATTTGAAATACATTCAGTTCTCTACATCGCCTGTTGATGAATGTCACACCGTCATGCTTCTTAGTATAAGTGTGCAAAAATAACTGACGGGGTGTAGGCCTTATGCCCATAGAACTTTCCTGCATAACAATAAAATGTTCTAAGTTAAACTAGAATTTATAAAAATTTCGGCAGAGTCTTCTCTATTTTTATGATATTATCTCTTGTTGAACAAAGAAAATAACTTAACACAGCCATATATGGCTCCAGATATTTATACCATGATTATTATCCATACTACACATATTTTCATCACAACATTCTCACATCAATTTAAATTGAAATACAACAAAGTAAAAAATGAGAATATAAGTGTAATATTTATATACTTATAAGTCTCTCTGCATGCTCATTTTGGGTAACTGATCTTCCTGTATGAACGGGAAAGCTGTCTCTCCTTAGGCCTCCACTTCTGTTGGTCGAGTTAGGCAATAAGATGAACAT
>JANSVB020000195.1:4876811-4889802 GCA_025504935.2 Erythroxylum haughtii
AACCAATCCATTCATAATTATTCGATAACCCCGAGTAAAGCTCCGCAAATTATTACCCTAACCAATTAGACTATTCCTGAGTAAAGCTCCGCAGAATATAATCTATGGCAGCGATAAGTTCTAATGGACCTTTGTCTTAACTAACAGAATTGGAAAAGCCGCAATCTATTTAGGCCAAATTATTTAATCTCATTAATTTCTTAATTGAAATTAATTCGCCACTTTGATAGACAGTAATCACGGATTAACTAATCTATTCGGCAATTTATCACCAAGTCGATCAATTAACAGGCCTCATTAATCAACAAACACGGCAATAATAAATCAATTAAAGCGTGGAGATTAAATAAACATAAGAGATAAACGAAAACAATTAAACCACAAGAGTCTCACGAACTACATGCATCAAACATAAAATACCTTGTCTAGATTAAAAAAGTTAGCCACGCATAGCACTATTCTTTATTTACTATAGCTAAAATTCACCTGCAAACCCACGCACTCTTGCTCTCACACAATGTTCAGACCAGCTTCAAGCACGCAGTCACGCCCAGCTGTTGCTATCGTCCTTCGTTTGCTGCACTGCCCTCGTCTACTTTCTTTTAGGTGTGAAAAATAAACATCCTATAGTTGCTGCGTCCTCCACCTCTTTTCTGGTACTGTAGATTGATTGGACAATTAAGGGTCTACATCAATGTAAAACCCTTAAAGCTTCTCTGCTCCACACTTCAACGCCACTTGCTGCTTATTTTCATTTAAAGCCCCCCCTTCAAAATAACTCACACAACAGGACACGTCTACTTCTCCACCAGCCAGCTGCTTTGTTCAACTCACGAACAACGCCTACTTCTTTCTCTCTTCTCAACCCCATAGCCAGCACCTTCTCAACGCCACACCACAAATCACTTGCCTACTCATGCACAAGCAACAGCACCTCAACGTCACCACTTAACCTAGCTGCTGCCTCCTTGCGTGGTCAACAACACAGCAACGCAACACACCTAAAAACACGTCCTTCAACACCACAGCACTCACGCACCCAAGCCAGTTGCTCTTCCAAAGCACACACACTCCTTCACGTTACAAAACCAGCTCCTACGTTTTCATTTTCTGTTAACTCACAAGTCCCCTCTCTTTCACGTTAACGCCACTCTCCTGCAGTTCACGCCCTCATGCTAACATCTTCCCCATGAAACTCACACTCTTCTCCTTTTATTTCCTTTAGTTCACGCACACTTCTTTCCTCTCCCACTTGCACAGCATGCACTCCCGCTACTCTCTAGATCCATGCTCCTCTCTTTGGTGGCTAGCCTTTTGGCTGGTTTTGCATGGATTGTGGGTCTCTTAGCTGTTGGTGTTGTTTCCTTTGGCTGTCGTTTAATGCTCCCATGCCTCCTCTTTTCAACGTTTTGGACAGCCTCATATGCGTTGGTGCTTCCTTTCTTGTGCCAAGTTGAGAGCTGGTTGGTAAATGGAGGAATGGCAAGTGGGGTTGGAGGAGGCTGGTTCTTGTTGGAGTTGTGTTTTTCTCCTTGAAAATGTTGGCCACGCACGTCATTTTTCCATTCTCTTGTTTTATTCTTCTCTCTACTATTCAATGATGTGACAATTAAGGGTCACACATCAACCCTTAAAAACCTCTGCTTGTATTCCTTCTTCTTTGCTTTCCTGGACGCTGCGTTTTGCTCTTGTTGCTTCTCTAATGTGGCACATATTGATTGGACAATTAAAGTTGCTACTTAAATCCATCACGCTGGCCCTCCTCTCTTGTTGTGCGTCCCTTTTCCAGTTCAAAACCTAAACATTGTTATCCTCCAAACGTCACCTAGACAGCTGTATTTTGGAGTTTTATGTCCTGCCACGTTCTTTTCCTCATGCTTGTGGACTTATTTACGTCAGTTTTTACAAATTTACTGCTCTCAAATGACAACTTCAAAAATTCTGAAACTTGGTGGAAACATTCTTCAATGAGTCAAGATTATGCCTGCCAAATCTTATAATTTTCTAATAAACCAATCCCGAAATACAAATTTTCAAAGATCCACAGGTCAAATCTGCCAGAAATTGAAAAGCAGTGTTAATTTCAACCTATTAAAGACTTGTTGTATTTTATGTGTCTAAAGCTCTAATAATTATAAAACATGATGAAAAAGGTCATAGACATCCCTAAAACACATGCAAGATGCTAAATATAAGGTTTTAAAAACAGATAAAATATAATTGCATCACTGACAACACAAAAATTCCATCACTAGAGTTAGTGATAGAATATAAATTATCCGTCAGTAAATTAGCGATAGGAAATTTGTACACCGTTGACAATTATTACCTATGGTTGTTTCTCCGATGACTTATTCCATTGGTAAATTTCGTCACTAACTTAGCTTACTAATGGAAATCCTTCACATTCTGACGGTAATTTTCATCGCTAAATCTCATTTTTCTTGTAATGTATGGTCATTACTGTGGATGATATTGCTTGTATTATAGAGTTACAGGATACCTTAGCCGCCACTTTGAGATGAAGGACCTTGGTCCTCTTGGCTATTTTTTGGGTCTTGAAGTTTCAACTACTTCTTATGGTTATTATCTCTCACAAGTAAAATATGCGCCTAATATCATATCTCGAGTTGGCATCATTGACCGTAAAACTGTCTCCAGTCCTTTGGAGCATAATGTCAAATTGATACCATTTGAACGTACCCTGCTTGATGACCCTATTCTGTATCGACAACTTGTCGGTAGCTTGGTTTATCTCACTGTTACCAAACCTAATTTGGCATGTGCTATGCATTTGGTTAGTCAATTCATGACTGCCCCTCAATCCTCTCATTTCTCTACTGTCCTTCGGATTCTTCAATATGTCAAAACCACGCTATTTCATGGCCTCCATTTCTCTGCATATTCTTCTCTTGTTTTGTCAGGCTTCTCTGATGCGATTGGGCGAGCGACTGATTGGCGCTTCACCACTGGGTTCTTGGGAGATTCTCTTATTTCATGGCGAAGCAAGAAATAAGCAATTGTTGCTCATTCTAGCACTGAGTCCGAATATCTTGCTCTTGTTGATGCCACTATAGAACTATTGTGGCTCCGTCGATTACTATAAGGCATGGGTGTCATTTCATCTTCTGCTACTATTCTCCATTGTGACAATTGCAATGCAATTCAAGTTGCACATAATGATGTTTTCCATGAGCGTACCAAATATATTGAAATTAATTGTCATTTTGTATGCCATCATGTTGCACAAGGCACTATACATCTTACATCTGTCTCCTCTTCCCATCAAACAATTGATATCTTTATTAAGACACTTTTACCTGGCAGACTTCAAGATCTTGTTTCCAAACTCAAGTTGGCCTCTACTGTACCACCTTGAGTTTCAGAGGGGGCGTGTTAACCTATTATTGTCCTAAATTCTAGTAATATGATTTTATTGTAATTAGCTTAGATTTAGTGATATGATTTAATTGTAATTAGCTTAGATTTAGCCTAATTCGTAGCTAGATTTCCTTATTAATACATATGACTCATGTATAGATACCTTACTTGTGTACACTTTACAAATACACCTCAATATACAATAAACTTCTCTTTCCCTCTTATCTACATTCTCAATTCTTCTCCTAGCTTTTGTAACATCCTTGATGCTTTCTGCCTTGCTAGAGCAAATGGAAGCTTGTCATTGAGATTTACAGAACAAATTCCAAACGACTTTCTGCAAAGAAATGCAGGTACAAATGATCAAGTAGTAACTACTAAAACAAATTATTTTTCTAGTTCTTTCCCTATGAATTGATTCAATACAATTAAGAAAGTTTGGCTTATTGTGCTAGTACTGGTGAGCTTGTGAAATTTGTTCATGATTCTATGATACGTAATGAAACTATGATATGGCTTTTGTAATGAAACTATCTCACTTTTTATGCGTTTATCTTCAAAACACTAATTTTTCTGGTTTCTATAATTATTTCTTGTAAGTCATTCGGAAATATCCTCTTTACTAGTTAGGAATAAGTTTGCATATACTGTAATTCCCTAATCGTGCATTTAACGAAATTTTTACTAGGTTGTTACTACATAGAAGAGATAATTTATGATCATATTATAGACAATGTATTAAGGTTCATTAAGACTTTTTAGCCTAAATCACACAATAGCAGGTTTAAAAAAACACTTCTTTTTTTAAACCTGCTATTATTGTCGTTGCAGCCAATCCTGAATTGCTGAACGTAAAGCATGGTTAAGGACAAAATTGCAGCTTTCAAGCTTAGCATTGGTCATCGGAGAAGTGCCCTGACCACTATCTAGCCAGCCTCTCAAAGCTTCTGCTTCACAAGTATAACCATCAGCTGCTACCTGTGGATCTCGCATGATTTCCTGGCATTTTTAATAACACCAAATAATTAGATCAGACTACTCATTCTAAGAAATGAGATGTGAAGAGGAAGACATGAACTTGCCTGAAAAAAGGGACAGACAAAATGTGGAGGAGCTTGACGGTGCCCTTCTGAACCAATCCTGAAAAGGCATGAGCCTCCGAACGAAGCTTTCATGGGCTCAAGTACCCTCCATACTTCAGAAGCAAGATCTGGCCTACTCTTTCGTTTCAACTGACAACATCTCAATGCCAGGTGAGCCAACTGTTCAGCTAGCAGAAGTGGCCAGTATCCTGCTAAAGGGTCCAAGACGGCTTTCAAGTTTCTTTTATCTAATGCGTATTGCACCTCCTTCGTTATCCCCAGTGCAGGTTTTCCTGTCAACAATCTCAATAGTATGACTCCAAAGGAGTAGACATCTGATTTCTGAGTAAGCTCTCCTGTGGCAAGAAACTCGGGATCCATGTATGCAAATGTGCCCTTGGGGTTTGTTCTGCAACACAATGTGTTGCTGCTAAAACCTTCATCATCAGAGAGTAGATGAGAGACTCCAAAATCACTAAGTTTACTTACTAAATTTGCATCAAGAAGGATATTAGCAGGTTTTAGATCACCATGCACGATACTTTGTGGTTTATTAGAGTGAAGAAAGAGGAGGACTGAGCATAACTCTGAGGCAATTCGCAGACGATTTTGCCAGGATAAAGGGAGGGAGTTGTCTCTGCAGTTAAGTCGGTCTTCGAGACTCCCATTTGGAAGATACTCATAGATAAGAGCCCCCGCTTCAGGACACACACCAAAAAGAGTCACAAGATTGGGATGTCTCATCTTGCTCAAAATATCAACCTAAAGTAAAGTATAGCCAAAAGTCAACAATGAACAAAATTATAACTACAAAAGTCACCAAAAGTTACATTTTATAATTTAACTAATAGTTTAAAATTAGAACTAATAACACTCTAAATTCTAATACAGCTAAATTCTTAACATTTTCTAATATATGAATCATTAATTTAGCATATATAATATTACAACTATGTAATTTAGGTTTTTTAAATAGTCAAGTAAACTTAAAAATGATTTCTTTAAACAAAGTCTAAATAAGCCTTTATTATTTATAAAATATAGTGAATATAATTTTAGCAACATTAGAATTTATCATACGCGTAACTAGAAACTCTCATGAATGAGGTGGGGATTGTCAGGTGGAAAGTCATTTATCAGGCACTAAAAGAGACAAAAAAATGTATCCAACAGGAGGTTATATATATTAGCTATAGCATGCCTAGCCAACATAAAAACAAAAGGAATGAGCGAGTTTTTGAACATTCACAGGATCCTACCTCCTGTTGAAACTCTGAAGGACCTTGCAAGCTGTCAGAGTGGGGCATCTTTACAGCAACCACGGTGTGACGAAGGACACATTTATAAATGCTACCATATCCCCCTTCACCGATTTTAAGGGATGGATCGAACTTACGGGTTCCTTCCTCAATCTCCGAGCGAGAGAATTCAGAGTAGAATTGAGAAATGTGTGTGCCTGAGGCCTCTACTCTACATTTCTTAAGCTCCTCAGCTTCTTTGAGTGCCTTGTCACGCTCCATCTGCAGTCCATCTCGTTCTCTTTTATAACTTTCCTGTAGCTCCACAGCAGATATCATTTTCTGTTCCAACTCTTTTGCCGTCGTATCAGACTCGGTGATTTGACTCTCCAGCGATGATATCTGATTCAGGGCAATGCGAAGTTCTTCCGTGACGATGTCCCGCTCATTCATTAATTTTTCAAGTGCTTCCTTTCGTTTTTCCAGCAGCTCCTGAACTTCTTTCCTTTGTCTTGACTCCTCAACATACAAGCTTTCTGATGCTCTTGCCTAGAATTGGGCAAATATGAAAATAAGCGTAGTTATGAAAGAATGTTTCAGAAAATTCATGCTTAAGGTATAGACTTCTCACCGAATACTGATGGGCAATTATACAAAAAGTTAAAAGGGCATTTTTGTTCCATTCTTATTTTTTATTTTCTGTTTTTATTCAGATTTGATTGATTTTTTTAGGTTTTAATTTTGATTTCTGATTTTCAAAAACTATAAAATATATAAAAAGTATATTTTGTTTATTAATCTTATGTACTGTAAACTAAATATATATTATTTAATTATTTAATATATTAATAATTAATAAGAATTATGAATAATTTAATATTATATTATATTTATTAATTAAAATTAAATATTAGTAAGAATTATGTTAATTTTATTTAATAATTTAAATATACTTAAAATAAATATTAATTTATAAATAAAAAGTTAGTTTTAAAATTATTTATTTTAATAAATAAAATTCTTTAAAATAATTATTATATTTTATAATTTATAAATAAAAAGTTAGTTTTAATACTTACATTGCGTAAGGCCTCAACGGCATTCTTTTCAGCTTTTTCCCGCCTCACTGTTTCGTCAAATGCTTCTCGCTTCCATTTTGCAGCATCTGCCATAGCTTGATTAAGTAGATCATAAAGAGGATCTTCCAAACTCTGGTCCTGCTAGAACCCAGGAACTATTAACATGCTTTGCACACGGTAGGAATGTCTCAGAAAAGCATCGTCATGCACAAACGAATATTAGCTCAAATTCTCTAGTGTTGCAGTTCTTAAAATACTAAAACACTTGGAGGAGATGAATGACTAAGGTTCACTATAGATGCAAGCAGTTTTAACTATAACCCAATTGCATATTCGCTTCTCAAAAGATGTAAGGCAAGGAACATTTTACCGTTCCACTAGATGAGCCTGTTGATAGAACTGACCCCCTGGAGGTACTGCTTCTTGATTTCGTATCACATTCATCAGAACTGCCTTCTGCATCTGACCTGAACTGTGGGTTCAACAGCGCTGTAACGTCACGTGAGGATGTGGAAGTTCTTTCTTTTCCCTCGTTGCCGTGAAAACTAACAGATTTTGCCCTGCGGAGTAAATCCTGTGCTGGATTTGTGAATTTTACATAATTGTTACGTAGAGGTGTAAGAGATAGTGATCTACGAGCATTTGATTCTCCAGGTTCAGATTTTGGACTTGCTTCCCATGGTGAAGATCCAAAATCCGTTATAGCTTCCCTGTTTGATATTAATTTGTTTGTTACCCATGATTATATCAATTCTGCAAATATTACATACTCATCATCTTTGAAAAGAAAGCTTTAGAAACTATTCTTCCTCAGAGAAAAGCTTTGCCATTGGAAGTAAACATCTTGATTCTATTTAGTACCAAATATTCAACATAAGCTTTATGCGAATAAAGGCTAAATTCCATAAACTTTTCTTGCAGTTTAAAAAAATAATAAATTTAAAATTTTCAAAATAATTTTTTTTATAATTTACAATTTTTAGATTTTGATAAAAATAATACCGAAATACATTTAATATAATGAACTAATTAAATATCACTAACATAATAACTCAACTTAATTCTTAAACTCAATTCAAATTAATTAAAATCGATTAAATTAATAATTTAAAAAAATTATAATAAATTATTAATTTAAATCACTTTTAAATAGTTTCGATCTGAATTTAAAAAATAACAAAATTTTTGGACAAACAAAAATATGTTTATGTGACATTGATCGAATACGAGAGAGTGAATATTTTGAAAAATTAAAAAATACAGAAAATTTTATAAAGTAAAGGATTTTTTAAATTTATATTATAATAAAATTCTATGACTGTTACCCTGTGAATAAACTTATGCAAAGAACCATAAAAAATAGCAAATTAAGCATACCTTTGGTTAACAACGAACCCCTTACAAACAAACGTTATATGACAAAAAGCAGGTGCTTGAAGTCGGACATGCATGGCCTTCTTAGATTTGATGCTCATCATCTTCCTGTAATTTAAAACAGAAGCATAAGCAATCTCGTAAACGATCCCACAAAGAAATGAAAATGGAGGTATTGATTCATTTTTCTAAAAAAAAATTTAGCAATTACACCTCGAGCAGCGCTTGTCTGCTGCTGCCCCCATAACCAGCTTCTTGATTCGATGCTGAGAAACAAGTTCCAAAATCCCCTTTTCAATACTCCCCATTTCAATAGAAAGTTTCTCAGATGGCACCTGTAATTATAAGAAGAAAAGAAAATTTAGTTAAAACCACATACAGAGCCGATTTCAACCACTATAATTTGGAATCAAATTTGCCATTGAAGAGAAAGAACTCAATACCCCCATACGCCCACAGATACGAAGGTACTCATCCAAGTTCTGATTCATTTCTCCTCTTTCACTTTCTCGATAAGCCGACACTTCCTCTTCTGTAAGTAAGCTCGCTGGAAATTTCCCGCCCACTGTTAACTCGTACAAACAATATTAATTAATGTTGGAATGCCTTAGCGAAGGTGCTAAGATTACATCAGAAAACGTTTATGAAACATCGAAAGGGCAAACTTGTGAATCCCAAACTTTTACTCACTGCAAGGGATGAGCTCCGAGGGTTGGTGAACGTGAACGATGCAAATCCTCTTGCCTCCAGAATTCTGCAACGCCCAAACAAGAACCGATTTGCATTCTCTCACCGACTTCCCCACCGCAACGTGTATCTTCTCCTCGATTACGTTCGAAACCGATGGCTCCACTATATTGACACTTCTGGTCACCGGAGCTTTGAGTTCCCGGAACCTCATCGGACTCGTAGACGCGGGACTCACCAATGCCATGATTGATCAGACCTGCCAAACAACTACTCCTCTAGCTAGTTATTTATCTCACCGCCATTGATTACACAGGTCCAACTCAGGATGGTGATGTTTGCTCCGTAGGAAAATATGAGGAAGATAACATGAACAAGCAAGTGGAAAGCTGGGACCTGGCAGCGGCGCGGGTGTTTAGAGTCTATACGGCTTATAATTTGGCTTGAAAAGGAATGACTTGTTTTCTTCGGTTAGTAGCAAAAGAGAGTTCCGAATTTTTATATTAAGATGTTATTCAGTTATCGTTAAGCTCTACCATGGGCCCCATTTACGTTACTTCATTATTTTATTGATTTTTTTAAAATGAATATTTTAAATATCAAACCGATAAACTAAATATTTTAAATTTTAAAAAATTAAAATTAAAAATAAGGTTAAAAATAAAACTTCCTTTATTTTTCGAAAAGTTAAAGTTCAAATAAAGAAAAAATTATTTAATTTATAAAAATGATTAATTTAGAAATTTTAGTCAGTTAAATAATAAATTAGTATTTTTATAATACAAATTATTAAGATAAATTGAATTAAATAATTAAATAATTTTAATCGAGCTAGTTTAATTTTTTAATTATTAATTAACATAAATAAATAAGAGATATTATAAAATAATAACTTATGATTTAATTTGGAATACAATTATTTATATTATCAATTTAATAATTATTTTTTTCTTTTCAAAATTATTAATATATAATTTAAATAATTTTAATGTTTAAGTAATTTTAAAAATATTTTATTCATCAAATTCATAAACCAATAATATCACCTTTTATCCTTATTTTATCTTAAAGATATCTTAGATACTAATTTTAATAAAAGTCATATCAGTTTATAAAATATTTTCTCGTTATATTAAAAGAGAATAGTATTTTTTATAAATATTGACTACTAATAAATTTAGTAAAAAGCTATTTTAAAATAGATATTTTTTCTTTTATAATCAGTAATGTAATGGTCCAAATTATAAGTGTATATGGTTTTGTTTATTTTAAATAAATAATATAAGAAAGGAGAAAAAAAGAAAAGGAGGAGCTCTTTAATGACGAAGCTTCGTCAAGTTTACCCGTGTGGTGTATTGAATAGAAGATAATGAATTGTACGTGATGATCCAGTAAGGGCTTGCTCACTAGTATCAGGATACGTGTGGCATCGAACGGTGTTGTTTTGTGGAAATGTCGAGTGTAGAATGATTCTGCTTTTATTAGATATTGGAACTGCTTTTATTGTTATTTATTACAACTTTTATTTAAAACAAAATATTATTGTAAAGAGAGTTATGTGATACTTAGGATTTGCAATGACCTGAGTAAAGTCTCCCCTTACCCCATTTTTATAATACAAGTTTGATTCAAAATTTAGATAAATTTAGAATGAAGCTACAATTATTTTTAAATTTTAAAAATAAAAATGATGTTATTTTATTAAAAAATAATATTATTTTGCTTATAATTTTAAATTTCAGGTCGAGCTTAGTCAAATTAAGTCTAAACTTAGCGTAAAACTCAATTTAAAAAAAACAAAAGTCTAAATCCGAAGTCTTGTCAAATTGAACTTAACTCGTTGACTTTAGGTTGAGTTTTAGATCGAATTAAGATAGCTCTTAAGCTTAAATTTAATTCAAAATTTGATTAATTACAAATTAGTTAAATTAAGTTAATAGAGTTACATTGATTTGTGAATTCTAAAATTATCTACATGATATTGAATAAAAATAAATTATAATTTTAAATATAAAAAAGGGAAAAGAAAAAGTTAAAGTAAGGAGATGCAATATATTAAACCATATTATATAACTTTGCACATGATTGTGATAAGAATTTTAAGGATATCCAAAGTCCTATTTACCCTAGTTTTGTCTTATGAAAATAATGCTTTAAAATCTAACTCCATTGTAATTTTAAATTATAATCATTACCCTCTTAGATAAAAAATGATGTGGGGAATAAACAAAGATCAACGGTGATTAAGCGAGGCCCCACGAGAAGGATTCTAGACGACCCGCATCGTAATAGCCGCTTCCAATTCAATTTGTCAAACGTTGTACGAGTAGAAGTGCCCACCACAAGGGAATATCCTAAAGCCATTTTCTGATTCTCTCCAAATGTAGCCGCCGCGGTTAATGTAGCTGACCGCTTTGACTTATCATCAGTTTGCCCACTGTTAGTCTTCCAAGTGGCACCGTTTAGTCTTATCACTTCATACAGAACAGTTTCAGTTTCCAGCTGTCAAACTGGATTGTGCAGTCTGAAGATCATTATAGGCCGCTAATCAGTATTCTAGGAAATTTCTTTTTATTATATTAGGTATCCCGATTTAGCGGCCTTAATCCTAAACTTCTAATATCTCATTTCAAGAGTCTCAAAAGATGTAAACTTGAAACTTTAAGATCTCTAAGATTCTTACGTGATTTTTACATTTTTATGTACAAGAAATCTTTACATACTTGATTGTTCAGTTGATGATTAATTACTGACCCTGCTTAATATTATGTTTCTATCAGTCATTAGGTTCCCTAATAACTCCAACTCTCATGCTATCATTAGAAGCGAAGCGTCCGTAATTGATCCGATCAAGAAACTTTGCTCAAGAATTAGAGGGTCATCAATAAAAACATTTTCTATTTTTCCTCTTTTGATGTGACTCAAACTTAAGACTTTCTATAAAAAAGAGCATTAAGTGAAGAGTTGATTAGTTTTTAAAATTTTTAAATAATTTTATATTAAAAAATAGCCATTTAATTTAGTTAGTTTTAATAATTTAATCAATTTTATAAATTTTTATATAAAATTTTATCTAATTAAATTTTAAATTTTCAATAAATAAAAATAATATACTTTTTAAAATTTTTTAATTTTGTTTAATTTTTACTGTATATCACATGTTAGTCTAAGGGAAGGTACCTCCTCCCTTTCAAGGGGACATGCGACATGTGACATGCAAAATTGTTTATTTTTATACCTTTTCATACGTGTGTTTTAGTAAATTTTTTATTCAATTATTATTGTTACATTAAAAATAGTAATTATAAGGATATCATTAACAAAAACTTGGGGAGAAAGTTTTGTTGATTTAATTGCACATCATTGAATTCAATATAATGACAAAAACACCCGTGTTTGGAATTTTGTATTCAATACGGACAAGTGGCTCTGGAATCTGGATTACGTTGAAAAATCAAAGTTTCGTATTCTCCTTTTCCACGCATTAATTTTCTCGTACTATGATGAATATTTTATGATGATTTTCTTACTGGAAAACAATTTTTCGGTAAGCGCCAACAAATGTCTATTCATATCAAGCAATTCATTTTGTCGTTCTCTTTTTCGTATTAATTTTCAGATTCATTCGTCTTAATTTTATTTTTCATTATAATATTTATATTGTTAAAGATGTATGAGTTAAATCCTTTGCCAAACTTACTCCAATTTCAATTAAAAAAAGGTTAATTACAAAAATAATAAAATTTATTTAATCTTATAATACTAATCTAATTTAGCATTAAAATATTATAATATTCAATTTTAATACATATATTTTAACGTTAATTTTTCTATTAATATGAATGACATGATAAATTAATTTTTATTATATGTTAGATATAAATTTTATATAAAAACTTTAATTATGTATAGTAGATTAATCATATACATCTAGTACTGATTTTGAAGCTTATATTACATTTTTATTGTTAACTAATTAAGTTGAACCTGATTTGATTGCTCGAGTATCGACACTTATAGATTTCGTGATTCTAGGATTGATACGAAAAGCACTTAATCACATACTCCCTCCAATTCATAATAAAAGTCGTTTTAGAAAAATACACGCTTATTAAGAAAGCTAATGAAATTATAGATATACCCTTATTAA
>JANSVB020000195.1:4936680-4950108 GCA_025504935.2 Erythroxylum haughtii
GTCTTGGGTTCGAGCAGTGGCTCACCCAAAATGCCAAAGAGGACAATACCTGGAGTGATGGTGGTAGAGGTCGGGCTCTACAGTAGCGATCGCGGGCCTCTAGAGATACGCGAGGGGAAAGGCCCCGGTACACTAAGTTCAAGTCGCTACATATTCCATTCGAATTCACCACTTTTTCTATTATGGATTTGATCTCCCTATTGGACTCCTCATCTTGTCCACTTGTCTGTGGATGATAGGCTGTAGAAACTCGGTATGTGATACCATATCTCTTTATCAAAGCTTCAAAAATCTTATTGCAAAAGTGGGTTCCTCGATTGCTAATGATAGCGCGAGGCATTCCGAACCTGACAAAAATGTTAGATTTAATAAAATATATAGTAGTTTTAGCATCTTTAGATAAAGTAGCCTTAGCTTCAAGCCATTTCAAAACATAATCCACAGCTAGCAAAATGTAGTTCTTACCAAAAGAAGAAGGAAAAAGACTCAGAAAGTCTATTCCCCACACATAAAAAATCTCACATACCAAGATGTTCATGAGTGGCATTTGATTTCTTGATCCCAAGTTATCTGTTCTTTGACAATGATTGCAAGATTTACAAAATATGTAAGACTCAGAAAACAATTTAAGCCAAAACAACCCACATTCAAGAACTTTTCGAGTGGTTCTTTTGGGACCAAAGTGTCCCCCACATATAGATGAATAACAAAAATGTAAAATGGAAGGAATTTCATCATCTATGACACATCTCCTAACAATCTGATCAAAACAAAATTTCCAAAGATGAGGTTCATCCCAAATGTAATATTTAGCCTCTCGCTTAATTTTATCTCTTTCGGCTCTAGATAAGTCACTAGGTAAAGACTTAGTCACCAAAAAGTTTACTATGTTTGCATACCATGGAATTACCTGTTGAATTGCAAGGAGACTTTCATCCAAAAATTTGTCATGAAGAACATCAGATGCGGTACTCGGAGTGATCCTACTTAGATGATCGGCTATCAAATTTTTAGCTCCTTTCTTGTCGCGGATTTCCAAATCGAATTCTTAAAGAAGTAAGATCCATCGAATCAATCTCGTCTTAGCTTATTTCTTATTCACCAAATATTTCAGAGTTGCATGGTCTGAATAGATTATCACCTTTGTCCCCAACAGGTATGACCCAAACTTCTCCAATCCAAAGACTATGGCTAAAAACTCCTTCTCTATTGTAGAATAATTTTTTGGGGTATCATTAAGTGTCATGGATGCATAATAAATATCATGAGATACCTTGTCCACTTTTTGACCTAACTCAACCCCAACTGCATAATCTGAAGCATCCCACATCAACTCAAATGGCATGTCCCAATTTGATGGCCGAATAATTGGAGCTGTAGTGACTCATTCCTTGAGTTCATCAAATGCACTTTTGCACAGCTCATTGAAATTAAACTTTATGTATTTTTGGAGTAGTCTATATATGGGTCACACAATTTTGGAGAATTGTTTAATGAATCGCCAATAAAATCCTATGTTACCAAGAAAAAAAGAACTTTCCACACAGTTGTGGGGTAAGATAAAGATCAAATAAATCTATCTTAGCCCTATCGACTTCAATTCCCTTAACAAAGTTATGCCTTGATGAACCATGAAATTGCACTTTTCATAATTTAAAACCAAATTGGTTTCAATGCAACATTTAAGCACTTTTTCAAGGTTGATAAAGCAAGTTTCAAAAGACTCTCCATAGACTGTGAAATCATCCATAAAAATTTCCATGCAATTTTTTACAAGATTAGAGAAAATACTTACCAAATACCTTTGAAAAATTACCAGTGTGTTGCACAATCTATATGGCATTCTTCGGTAAGCAAAGGTGCCGAACGAACAAGTGAAGGTTGTTTTCTCTCGATCTTTGGGTGCAACCAAAATCTGGTGGTATCCTAAATAGCCATCTAAACAACAATAGTGAGATTTACCTATAAGTCTTTCAAGCATTTGATCAATAATGGAAGGGAAAAATGATCTTTTCTAGTAATCGAATTAAGCTTCCTATAATCTATGCAGACTCTCCAACCATTTTTAAAAGGATTTGGTATTAACTCACCATCATTATTTTCAACCACAATTACCCCAGTTTTCTTCGAAACTGCCTAGACCGGACTTACCCAATTGCTATCCAAAATTGGATAAATAATGCCAGTGTCAAGAAGCTTCAAAATTTCTTTCTTCACCACTTCCATCATGGGTGTACTTAGACGACATTAGGGTTGCCTCAACTCCCTCACTTCATCTTCCATCAAAATTTGGTGCATGCAAATAGTGGGACTAATACCCTTCAAGTTAGCCACTGTCCAACCAAAAGCTTCCTTGTGTTCCCTTAACACGTGAGTTAGCTGAGTTTCCTGCAAAACCGTGAGTTGATTAGAAATGATAATAGGCAATATATCATGGTCACCTAAAAAGTTGTAGTTCAAATTGCTAGGCAAGCTCTTTAATTCCAACTTTGGTGGCTGAATAATTGACGGCAACAATCTAGTACTGTTTCTGGAAAGCTCCACCCACGACAACTACTTCTTCACTAATTCGGTGTCCTCCATTTGATCACTGGATAATATCGGTTCATTACTTCCTTACCACCGTGATATATTTTCCACTTCCAAGGTTATTTCAAGCTCATCTTTGTACTTTAAAATTGAATTTTCCTACACCCATGTGTCAATAAAATCCACAGAAACAATAGGTTATTCATCATCCAGAATTTTCATGGTATTGTATATATTAAACTTAATTAATTCACCATCAAATTCCATTGTTAAAGTCCATCATGAACATCAATTTTCGTTTTAGTAGTGTCAAGAATGGCCTTTCGAATAAAATCGGAGTGGAAGAAGATGTATCATTGGTGCCCATCTGCAAAATATAAAAATCAGTCAAAAAAAGCATATTTCCTACTTGAACCAAAATGTCTTCTAACGTACCCTTCGGATAAGCATTTCAGCGATCCGCTAATTGAATCACTACATTAGTTTCTTTAAGAGGTCTAACATTTAAAGATTTATAAACGTCATATGGCATAATATTTAAGGACGCACTTAAATCTAACATAGCTTTTTCAATTCGTAAATCACCAATTTGACATAGGATAGTAAACATACCTGGGTCTTGACACTTGGGTGGAAGCTTTTTCTTTTGTAAAATAGCTTAAACGTTCTCCCCTAGTTGCACTTTCTCATCAAATTTTAATTTCCTCTTTGAAATGCAAAGTTTCTTAAGGAATTTCGCATACAGTGGAATCTGTTTAATCGTGTCAAGGAGAGAAATATTTTCCTGAACTTTTTTGAAAGTCCCATATTTTCCTGTTGTTGCTCTTCCTTCTCTGCTTTGACAAATCGAATCGAAAAAGGGGGCAAAACCACCATATTCTATAGATTAGTTTGTGTTTTTTTGGTTGTGCAGATGCCTTTTGCGTTGCTTCCTCTTCTACCTCTCTTCTGGAATTTTTCGAAAGTGGTTCTTGCAATCCCTTACCACTTTGTAACGCGATAGCCTTTGCACTTTGTTTGGAATTGATCTTTGGTTATGCTGGAAAATTTGCAAAATTTTGTGCTTCCAACCTATTTATTGCAAGTTCCATTTGGCTCATTTGATTTCCAATATTTCTGATACTTGCTTCAGTATTCCACTAAAACATCAAAGTGTTAGTGGCCAAAGATCGAACTATATCTTCCAAAGAGGGCTTATCTTCGGAATTGGATGTTGTATTTTGATGTTATCAAGGCATATATGGTTGCCTATACTGCTGGAAATTTGTGGTTGTTGCTTTCTGCCCTTGAGGATTTCCATAAAGCAAATTTAGGTGATCGCGCCACCCCAGATTGTAAGTGTTGGAAAATGAGTCGTAGTACCTTTGATTCAGTCCAGCAAAACCTCCCACGGCATTCCCATGTTCTGCGTTGTCATCCTACAAAATCGGACATGCATCAGTGGAATATCCTAAAATTGAACATATTCCACATACCTTTGCTTCTTCTTTCTTCATAACCACAATTTTTTGCACCAAAGAAGTAAGGTCATCCAATATTTTTTCCAATATTGTCACATTCCCTTCATTCATGGTTTTTGTTCCATGCCCAGTACGTATTCTGAATTGTTAAGTATTAGAAGCCATGTTCGCGATCAAATCCCTTGCAGTTGTCGGTGATTTGTCAACTAAGGCGTCACCACTTACAGCGTCAATCATACTCCTATCTGTGAGCTAAAGACTTTCATAGAAGTATTTCCTTTCGGATGTTGGCTACTCTTAATACTAGAAAATGTTTCTCAAAGAAAAGCCTCTTCATTTTAGCCCATGTTTGCATGTTTTCTAAAAGAAAAGCCTCTTCATTTCAGCCTATGTTTGCACGCTTTCTCTAGCTAAATAGTATAACCAATCTTAAGCATCGTCTTTGAGGGAAAATGGGAAGGCTCTTAGTTTAATTTTCTCTTCCTTCACATTCGTCGACTTCATTCCCATGCAAACCACATTAAATTCCTTTAAGTGTTTGTATAGATCCTCTCCCAGTAATCCCTTAAAAAGTGGTAATAAATGAATCAGCCCATATTTTAATTCAAAAGTATTAGTATCACCTAAATTTGGAAAGTTAATGCAGTGGGGTTATTGAGCATCTATGGGTGTGACTAGTTCGCGAAGGGTTCGGTTTGCTGCCATCCGTTCCATTTTCTGCATTTGTTGCTGCTATTTTGTCTATTTTCGTAGCCTTTTGGCTATCTTCTCGATCTCTGAATCAAATAACAATTGACTTGCTTTGTCTACTCATGTAACATAGATATATCATTGAAAACTTCCCCAATAATGGCACCAAAATTTGGTACTACTATCTCCTGCAACCAAATTCAAAAAGAAACTAACTTCTACCAATACAAATTAATGTAGTAGTAAAAAGTGGGTAAAACAAAACAAAGTAAAAAAGGGTTTACGAGTAATTTTAACAGTAAAGGGTTTACGAGTTCAAAACTAAAACAAAGTAAAAAAAAAAGGAGGGTTGGTTTTAATTCACAACAATTTTAGAAAAGGATGACAATATCGAAAATTAACAAAAATATTCAAATCTAGAAATTTCAATAAACAAACCTTAGTTTCAGGTCACCGATGTTATCACACTAATATAACTTCTTGATATAAAATTCAGTTTATCAACAAATATTCATTGGGTGATGTTTTCTCATAAGTTTAAATTAATAGAAACGTGTATTATATGCATTCTTATTAATCAACAATTTAGATACGATTGTAAGTTCAATTGAGTAATAGTTTTAAGAATTAAGAAACTAAAAAACAAGACAATACATGTACGACATACATTTAATAAAGATGAGTTTCTTCTTATAATTTTCAACTCTAGCATAAAGATGGTGATCCTAATTGTCACTTGTGATTAGCAAAACTGAACATCATGTTTTACTAATCTGGCTATTAAATGAATTAACTCTTAGTTGCGCATCCTAGAAATCAATCAATTTAATTATAAAACAATTTGAAAAGTACTCAATATTTATTAATAAAATAAACTTTATTAAGACATCTCACACATAATAGATGATAACATAGTTTTTCTCAATCAAGAAAAAAGATTTAGTTACTCATAACCAAAGTGAAAATTAACAAAGAAATAGCCAAATGCAAAGTATTCACCCCTAATCTTTTCCTAGAAAATAAGAAAATCCCTAGAAAAATACTGCAGAAATGTAAACTACCCTAACTATCTAACGAAAGCCAGAAGAAGAAGACAGCAGAAACGTAAAACTACTCCTAAACTATGTTGCTACGAACAGTAACTCGAAATTCCCTTTTATCCCTTCAAATCTTCTCAATTTTTCCTTTATTTCAACAAATAACACCTCCCACGTATTTAGGTTGCAAATCCCCTGCAATTTAATCTTCCAAGATTATGATAATCTTAAGTGAATTAGATTTGAATTTAAAAACAGATTCTGCAGATGATTTTCATTTTTGTACGTACCTACGTTTAGTCAATAAATTTTTTGTCAGTATGAAATTTCAACTTATCTTTACTTTCTTTTCCTCTTTTTGATTCAATTTTACTCTCAAGTATTGGAAATTATCTTAAAACATTAAAAAAGAAAAACCATCAATTTTGAATGAGAGAGATTTATATAACAAATGAGTGAAAAATTACTAACTTAACAAAGAACCATGGAACCTCTAATGATCTTTACTGCAAAATCCCTTCTCTTTCACAGAGATTCTTTGGCCTAACTTCTGAAACAAAAGCAGAACTTGGCCTCTCATCTTCCATAAGAACTTAATATTCCTACTCTCATAGCTTCTAATTCTATGAGAATCTCAAGTTTCCGGACCGAAAACCTCATATCTGACAAGTACAACTGTGAATTCAGGTACGTCGGTTGCACCTTTTTCTTGTCTTTTTGAACTGTCCCGTTATTTGGGGTTCGCTGACAAAATTGTTCCCTTGTTTATTTATCTCCAGTGAGATAAACCAAGAATATGGGAGCTAGCTGATAGGATAGAAATTGTTGTCGTGATCATAGAAGAGAGTTTCAGGATATTTTAGGATAATAAACTACAAACCTCCAAGTAGCTTGGATGATGAGGTTGAGGGTCTAGGAAGTCATACAGTTATGAGCAGTCCAAGGAAGGGAAGTGGGTGGACATTAAACCAGGTGAAGAGGACCTTGGTTGTCAACATTGGAGACATGCTTCAAGCTTGGAGGCGACGATAAATTCAGATTAACAGAGCATCGTGTGGTGTTGGAAGGGAACGTTGATTGATTTTCCCTAGGTTTTTGTGCTCTTAGGAGGACAGAGTGACTCTAACACCAAATGAACTGCCGTTTGTTCAGAATATTTGAAGTTCAGACAGAGCCGTGAAAAGGGAAATTTTGAAAACTTAGGCTACGCATTCAGAGATTTTGCTGGAAACCATATCTGAACTTCAGGTCAACAAATGTGTGAGTTCAAGTTCTTTCTTTTAAGTTTCTGATCATACAAGATGTTTAAGAAGTTTCTGTCGTATGGTTTATCTACCATTTCCCACCTGCCGTTTAACTCTGCAATGTTTCAATCTGTCTGCTGGAGTATATACAGTTAGCTAAATTTCTGAACTTTGACCTGCTGATATCTCAACTTCATGTATGGTTTGGAATTATAATTTATATCGTTCTTGTGTGCATTAATACTAGCAAAGCCCACAAGAATCTATGAACTTTCTTTTCTGATTATCAATATGTCCCTCCCAGATCAGCTGCTCCATCAGAAATTCAGGTTCAGGAAATCCAACCACTGCCAATCACTCAAATATGATAAACAGGCTGAAACTTTTAGTATGTCATCAGAATCATCAGGTTATGATCTTGAGAAAAACAAGCAACTGCACAACTCAAAAGAGAAAAGCGACAGAAAGAAAATTGATTCACTTAAAGAAATTAAACATGGGTTGATGGTACATAAATTACAGAGAAACTCGGTTCCTAGCGACTAGAGAGTCACTAGTTCAGATAACTGGCTAGAGCCGAGGCTGAAATTTGACAAAAGATGTTAGTCACTTCACACTATTGAACAACCTGGAACCCCAACTCCCCTCTAGTTTGAGATATTCTACAAGCGCTGAAGGGTCATTAGCTGAACCAAGCTTGTCAATCTAATCACTTATCAGCAATCTTCCAAAGTGCTTGCTTGATCATCCCTGCAGGTGCAATTGCTGTTCCTCGAAACTGAAAAAGGAAGTGCCATGAGAGTTGAGCATTCTGGGGACCATAAGTTAAGAGCATTTAGAAATAACTTCCATGGACAAATGAGTTCTATCAGAAAGGCTAGTATCCGTCCCTAAAAGTTGGTCTGCTCAGAATTATTTCCATATGCTTCCCTAAAAGTGACATGAAGATAAACACAAATAGATAAGAGTAAGTAGAACATCCTCAGATTTCCATCTAACACAAACCTTAGATGTTATGGCCAACGTCAGAATGCCATCGAGAGTTGAAGATTGAACTGAGAGCACATCCACATGAAATTTATTGATTTCGTCCATGAATTCAAGCAGTATATATTCCCTGTATGGACACCTTATGTCAATGAAAACCTCTGCATCCTTCATGTTTACTTTTACATCTAAGGGCAGGCCAGCTTTAGGTACTATCCCAATGAGATCAGGTTCAATTTCATCAATATCCGAGGCCTTCCTCTTGTTGATCCAAGATTTCTTGTTATTCCCAATCTTCTTGTTGTCATAGTTATCCGATGTCTGCTCGACCATCTCCAAATAATTCCTTCTTGGTCTTGCCTCATTATCTACCGAATCCATGCATGATTCTAATTCTTCAACTCTTGCCTCAAGTTCCTTCAAGTATTTAATTGTAACACTGAGAATTGACGTCTTATCAATCTGAGCATACATGATCATGCACATTAGTATACAGAATTACAAGACAATCCAGAATTATAATATTGAGGCCACCTAGAATCAATAATCTCATGAAGCCTGCTGAATGAACTTATCAGAAAGAATTCCAAATCATAAGCTACTACTTCGAAAGCAAACGGATTATAGCATATCATCCTAAAGCTTAAGATTGTTTTGAACACTCGTAAACAATAAAAATCCTAGGATAAGGTTTGGCTTAGATCAGAACTTAGTGTTGATAATAATATAAAATTCCTCAACTGCATACGCAGAAAGTATCATGCTTTAGTATCCTAGCAAAGCATGATACCTCTATCTCAGCAATCTTAATAAATCTTAAAATGGAGACATTCAATTACCTCGGAAACAGAAGGAATTATGGATCTGAGGATCTGGAAATTTTCATTCTCTTTTTGCTTGTCCAATAAGTTATGTTTCTTGCATACTTCACCTCCTTCAGATATTTTAAGGCAGTATTTTTCTCCATTTTCTTGGTTGAACCTCATAGAGGAGCCACCATGCATCAAAGGAACTGAAAACAAAATTTTCTTCAACATATTTTGTTGCAATTGTGGCCTATGACCAACATCTACTTCTTTCTTCCAAGTAATGAAGCTGGATCTGTTATTTCCATGACGTGAGCCCAAATTTTCAATGAACTGATTAGAGCCTCCAAGAATGACAGAAACAATTCTTCTGTAGTGCAAGTCACCATCAACATTCAGGTCTAGAGAGGTCAACTTTGTGTGATTGCCTTCTTCAAGTTCTTTCAGCCGCATATGGGTTGCAATTTTGTTATTGGGAGAAACAAGAGCATTCTGTTCATTGACAACAGCTTCTGAGATACAGTCACTCGAATTGATGGAATCTTGACCACCGTTGCTAAATTCATCATACATGAAATGCCAACTTTGAACTTGAGAAGCCACATCGTTTAAAAGTTCAAGCATGCAGGAGTCTTCAGGCTGTTGATTATGCTCACAGCCGTTTGAACAGTTGTCAGCAGACTCCAAGTTGAATTCTTCATGCATACCTTCATGTACTTTATCTACCCCTTCTAAGCCAAATTTGGCATCTTGTTTAAGATTATACAAGTTTTCTATGTTCAACGTATCTACAACTTCATGGTTGACCTCAGCACACACAGGATCTTTATCATCATCCGCATTAAGCGGAGAAGAAGAAGATTTCTCAGAACATATAGGCTTTGAGACCTCTAATAAAGAAGTTTTAATGTGTTGGATGAGACCAGGATCTTCTGCAACCTTTAAGATAAATCAAAACAGAAATGGAGACAAGAAAGAGAATATTTTGAGAAGCTGATCCCTTGGTATAAATTGGCAATCTTGTTGTGGAGAGGAAATTACCAGTTCAGTCACACCTAGCTCTATCACTCCATCAAAATGAGGAAAACACACCACGGTCTGTAAATTAGAGTCAAAAGGGCTATTAGATTTATATAATGACAAAATATTACACGTAAACAACAGCTTCCCATACAAATCTAGATCTAATGACCTAAAATTTGAGCTGCATGAATTTAATCAGACTGGAATTAGTGAATGTGTAGATAAGCTTCAAACCCATAGAAAATGCTTGGGCGGAAAACATGTCAGTTGCATTACTTTATTTTATATCCAAAGATCCATTCTTTTACCTGAATAGAGGCACTCTGACGCCATTGTTTATGTTGAGTTGCAGAAAAGCCAGTATAGGGAGAAAATACAAAACACAGGAGTTAGTTAATTTACAGGATGATTAACTACTGCTACGCTATTTCCTAAGGACAAAAGTCACAGCCAATGAAAAACCAACCTTTGCTAGTAAAGAGCGAGAGAATACTTTACTATCTGCAAATTGAGCATTGCACAACCAAATGGTTCGCTTATCTTCAAATGCCCTTCCTGGTAATCTGTACAACAATTTGATAAACGATTCACTGTCAAAGAAAATAACAACATCACCGAAAGGAAAAGAAGAAATCTAAACTAGGAGAAGAGAGATCAGTACCCTTGACCACGATTGAACACAAAGGACATGCAAACCAGGTAATACCACTCAGCATCTGAAAGATCCTCTGGAGATAACACAACTGAATGTCTCTTAGCCTGTTGCTCAGTTTCTCCTAGAAGTAGAGACTTGTAAAGTTCTCTCAACTGCCCACTCCTCTCTAGTCCTCGCTTATCAGCTTTGAGTTCCATGGCTTGTACAGTTTTCCTAGTCTTGATGTCTCCATTGTAGAACCCATCAACCCATTCTAGTACTCTAAAGAACACACATTGCATGAAGTTATACAAACATAAGCATATCAAAGCATAGATTGAAAGGAACCAGAATAGGGAAGTGAAATGTTTCTCAACTCCTTTACAAGTCCTAGCCAAATTTGCATTTTTGTCTAAGAGAACTCCCAATGTGTTAATTTTTTCCACAATAACACTCCCCTAACACTCAAATGTAGAAGTCCTGGGGTCTTTAATGATGTTATAAAAGAATCAATCAAGTCCCACTAAAGAAAAACAAATCATTACAGGCACGGGTGGTTTTCACCAAAAGGGAAAGTTTCTGTTTTGGAAATAAAACATCCATGAACTGCAAACAGAAAAATGTATCTCTCCAGACCCAGAAAAGGAAATTCGAGAAGAAAGAAAAAAGAAAGAACTCAATACAGAATAAAATATACTTAAAACAAAGGCAAATACCCTTGTTGTGTAGTTGACAGTGACCAGAAAATAGCGTAGCTCCACTGGATACTCCTCACAGCAACCGCAAGCCGTTTGCTTAAGTTGTCTGGCACCGAAAACGCCTGGTTATGGCCGATACTAGCCATTGTCGAAGAACACCAAATTACAGAAAGAGAAACAAAAACAGCTTATCAGCAAAACACCAAGGAACAAAAGGGCACAGGATTTATGCTTTTTGACCCAGATGGTTAAATTGCTTAAAGCAGTGGTAAAAGAGGAAAGTAGCAGAATCCAATCATCAAATCATGGCCTTTGTACCCAAAGTCGACATGGGTAGAGCTTAACTTTGATATATCGTAGCAAAGCAGCAGCCTTTTAAGTAGGTGGAAAAAATCAATTCCTATGGAAATTGGACTTTGTTCACCACTGGTTTCTTGTTAATAATTGGTGGTGGTAAAGCAACAATAGACTTGAAATTGAGTTTCTGTTGGATTGTTCTCAATTAATAAGCAGACCATGTGATAAAATCAGGAGTGACTTATTTGAAGAACAGAAGAAAGAAGAGAGGATACAGGACGAAACAATTAAGTCATACAAACAACGTAAGCATACGCCCCTCAAGTCCTCCTTTCATTTGTTGGGCTCGAAAACGACATTCAGCTCACATGCTCAAATCTTAATGCTGTAAATAGATTTTTTAAATTATATAATTAATGTTTAAAATACTCAATATTTTTAATGATAAAATCTAATAATTTTGAGTAATAATTAATACTATGTAAATTAATTATTTTATATATTTAGTGATGTATTAATATATTATCACTATTAATTAATTAGCTATTTAGGTGGTGGAACGTGCAATCTTTATTTTTTTAGGTGTTTATTAAGTTAATTTATCAATTATACATTACAACTCTTAAATTATGTTATTTGAGAAAATTATTTGATAAATTAATGATTAAATTAAGTAATAAATTCGATTTAATTAGTATTTATAATATTTATATATATACATTCTCGACCAATCATTCTTTTAAAAATTTTAAATGAATTATAATCTCTTAAATTGAGAGATTTTCAAAAGAAATTGTTATGCCCTTTTAATGGAGTTCAAGGCATTGTTATAAGTAATAAATCTTCAAGGATTCTTGATCGTAATATTAGGGTTGATAATTTGAGTTCGATTCAAAGTAAATTGATCTGGTTCGATTTAATTGATTTTCAAGTCAAGACTCGAAATTAAAAAGGCTAAGTCAACTATATTTGAACAACTTGATCTGATTAATGCAAAAAACATCATTTTGTTTGACAATTATGTTTGAATCAAACCGAATTTCGAATCGAATTCAAACTCAAGCTTACTTCTAACCACTGTTTAGAATACCGTATACAAAAGATTGATATTGATCAAAAAAGTTTCGTATCGAACTTTGGTACTTGTCGGTATTGACTCTTTCAGTTGATAACTAGGTATCAGTCAATAACTAGGATATTGATCAAATTACAATCAAAATTATAAATTTAAAAAATATTACTAAATTGGAAAAACTTAAAATTTTTATTATATAAATAATAAGTACTTATATATCAAACAAACTATCTATAATTTATTTAATAAATAATACAAATATAAATAAGAATGCATTAAATAATTTTTATGTCATTAAATTTATACAAGTTATTATAAATTATACAACTACATATATTAGTTTAATACAATCATATTTAATATTTTTAATTTTATATATTGATAATATATATACTTTAATACTTATACATACATACATACATACATATATATACATGAAAAATATTATAATAACTTTTAAAATATTTAAAGATAATACGTGAAATTAACATTATTTTTATTTTAAGAAAATATGTGAAAATAATATTATAAAGCAATAATTGTTATATTAAATTTATATTATTATGATTTCTTAAGACACGATTGAAGTAAAATAAGAAAATTGTATAACATAACATATTGAACAACTATTTTGTAATTTTATAAATTTTAAAAATTATCTAAAAAAAAGGACATTGAAATTAACCAATACTATATACCGTACAGTATCAGAATGAAATATAATATCAAATTCAATACAGTATTCATAACAACTGGCTCGACCCTCTTAGGCAAACCCTCTTTAGATCTACCGACCACTTGACTGTACTAGAACTAGTATGGTATTTATACCATTAGTCCAACTCAAGCATCTTAGGCCACGTTCGTTGGACCAACCACACGAGGGACAAGCGGTGAATGTGTTTACCATTGGTGCCAGCATAATCCTTTTTTTTTTTTTACACAGAA